>JAXIVJ010016207.1:0-29519 GCA_036785665.1 Chirona hameri
ATATATATATATATATATATATATATATATATATATATATATATATATATATATATATATATATATATATATATATATATATATATATATATATATATATATATATATATATATATATATATATATATATATATATATATATATATATATATATATATATATATATATATATATATATATATATATATATATATATATATATATATATATATATATATATATATATATATATATATATATATATATATATATATATATAGTATATATAGTATGATTATGTACATTTACAGTAATTAAAAGGTAATACCAAAACTGTATTGTGCATACATTATACCACATTTAGAGTATTGTGTACAAGCCTGGTCTCCAACATATGAGAGATTGCTGGTTGTTAGAAAGAGTTCAATAATAGTTAACACAAATAGTTAATTAGTAGTTTTCCTTATGAAGATAGATTAAAGAAATTGGGTATGTTTTCACTTAGATATAGAAGGCTAAGAGGAGATCTAATTGAAGTCTTCAAATTTGTAAATGGTCAGCATTCCGGATATTTAAAGGGAATGTTTGAGTTCAATAAGGAAAGTCGAGGTAGAGGTCATCAGCATAAACCCATTATGAAACAAACTAGGACTAGGCTATGAGAGTAATTTTCGGTAGAAGGGTTGTAGGACATTGAAATATGCTACCAGGGGATGTCGCTGATGCAGTGGCACTTGCTTCCTTCAAAAGTAGATTATATAAATACTTTACAGAGAAGGGATTAGTTCATAAATACTCGTGGGATTAGCCTTCTTTTATGCAAGTAGAGTAAGGTGATTTGAAGGGGCGAGACTGGTGGTGGTGGTGGTGGTGGTGGGGGGGGGGGGGCAACCTCGGATGGGCCCAAGAGGCTCTTTGTTGCACTTTTCTTTTATTTCTCTTGTTGTATCGTTTTTGGTGACGTCATAGCTTTGTTATTACTGGTACACTTTTCTGTCTGTCATAAATGAGAGAAAAAATCACATTAAATGACAAATATTGCTTAGGACTTGTCTATACTCTCTTCTTCTATAGGGGCATCAAAAACTTTACAATGTATTTAATCTTGCATCAGCTACAGAGTAGCTTATCAGAGTTTCTGCAACTGTATTTTTTCAGGTATGATCAATATTTCACAAGAGTATAAATATAAATATTGCTTCAACGAGCGATACTGCATTAGTGTTGCTGGAGAACCATTTTCCAACTTTCGATTTGGTCGGAGAACCATAGTCTATTTTTACCATCCCTGCCGAGCGAGCGCGCCCTAGTAAAGCTAAAACAGGGTTGAAATATGAAACGGTAAGGGAGCACACGTGGTAGTAACACAGTCATTTTAGTCCTCCAGAAAAATTGCCAGGCCGCAATGCATGCCAACATAAAAATTAAGTTGCATTAAATTGTTCATGATCTCCTTTCCAAATCCGCAAAAGGGAGTGTGTCCTGAGCGCTGCATGCTTCAGCGTTTACATCAATGCTTATAATAATACAGCCATTGTTGATCAATAATAATTTTGGCAAGGTTTTTGTTAATTTCGACGTTCGCGTTTTCCAACTGCCACCCACGCGATGTGGTACCACCTCTATCATAACGCACTATAACAAAACAAAATTGATTTGATGGACCTATCCAATGGTGAAGACCTAATCTCAATCGGAGCAGTGGTTGCAAAGTTATTAGCTTCCAAACAGCGTCTGTATGGCCGGGTCGGGCCGGGCCGGGTGGGGCTGGGTCGGACCGGGTCAAATGCAAATTTGTCTAGTAAGTTGACGAAAAACCTCACGGGCGATTCGCGCCCGCTCGGTAATCAAATTTAAAAGGATTATACGGGTTTCCGTCCTGAAAGTAAATGCACTCTTTTGCAGTTGTATGAGCTTTAAACACGTTTAAGACATCACAGGGACCTCAATGCTCATTTAGTCCATTATTTCAGAAATTATCAGCGTTAAAACTTGGGCGTTTTTCGAGACTAGTATCAGATAACGAGTACTTGATCGGCACTACTGTCCACCACTTTTATCTTAAGATCAATTTTAGAGTTTTGAATTATCTGCAAGTCCTACACCGGATCACAAAATTATTATGCAATTCAAAACTGACGGGACTTTGTATTACTTCACACTGTTCGTTGAGGTTTTGTGTTTTTGTGGTTTTCTTTTCTCTGGCCTTTAGCGTTGAGAATTTGGTGGTGGCGTATTAATTTTTTGGCATGAAAATTCATGAAAAATATAGAATTGTATGGGAAAACTAGGTAACTGCTGCTGTCGTTGGAACAAAACAAGTTTAAACCTTCGGTTATTTTCTTTCAAATATTGCTTATTTTACCGGAAATATGTCATACATGAGGTGTTTTTATTAGCATAAAAGAGATGACTGGCTCTGGCTCAGCCGGTCCTGCAGAAAATACGCGGTGGCATCACCGCGCACTTTGGAGGTCCTTACGTGCAGAAGAGGTCATTTCCAGAAAAATGTGGCTACCGTGGGACTTCTACCACCTTTATAAGTACGTTTAACTATGTAACTCAATTATTCTGGGAAAAACCCGTATAATCTCTTTAAGAGTGGTCTTATGGATCCGCAATGTACAGGACAGAATGTGTCATGGTATATATTTGGCGACGATTCCGTAAATGGACTTAACCACAATGTTGGAATCGAAGTTGCTGTGCTGTTTGTTTGTTTTTTTGCTGAAAAATAATAATTTCAACAAAAGATTATATACATATGTGTTTTGTATTTGTATTTGTATTTATTGATAAATCACCAACAGGCACAAAACCCGGTTACAGGCGAAGTCAGGAGATAAAACTATGACTTTCACTTAAAATACACACGCATGCAAGACGACAGACAAGACACCTACACATACACGCACGCACGCACGCACGCACGCGCACACACACACGCACACGCACACGCACACGCACACGCACACGCACACGCACACGCACACGCACACGCACACGCACACGCACACGCACACGCACACGCACACGCACACGCACATGCACACGCACACGCACACGCACACGCACACAGGACACACACAAGTACACACACATACACACAACCATTCGATGAGCCCTCGCGTGGTGAAGCCTGGCTGCGAGCTCAAAAGGCTCAAAAGGCACCTGCCCGAGATACATGTGACCGCACAGCGGATTTGTAGTCGGATGATGGCGAGCAAAAGAAATCTAGGGATACGCAGGCGTTAAGAATCTTGTTACACATGGAAGAAATTCGGCAAAAAGATCCGTTTTTCACAGCAGCGACACGTGCAAACGGTATATGCCAGAGCACAGGCGACCTGATCCGTCTGGCCGGAGCCGACAGGTGAAAGCATGACAGGAGCTGGGGACTGTCAAGTCGGCCGTGAAAAACGTTGTGTATGAACATAAGATCGTGCTGCATGAAACGAGATTTTATGGAGGAAACCTTGAAATGCTGCAGTAAGTGATCGTAAGCTAGGTTAATGAAGCTGTGGTCAGAGGAACACGCGAGCCAAATAAAAAAGGAATGCTGAATGCGTTCCAGCCGTTTAAGATGAGTCACTGCCGCTCCCGACCAGACCACGCTCCCGTATTCGACAATGGAGCGGACATGAGCGTTGAAAGCACACAACATGACCTTGTGATCGAGCTTTACATGGCGACGGGGAGCTGGCAGCTGCATGCTGCGGATAAGCAGTCCAAGCATACGTTTGGCCTTTGCGACTGTGGCGTCCACATGAGAAGCGAAGTTCAACTTTGAGTCTAAGATGACTCCCAAGTCGCGCACCTGTGCATGACACAGCATCGTCCTCACAGCGGACCGGCGTATACAGCTTAACGTCATCAGCATACATTGTGCATCCACTTTTTATGTGGAGTGGTATATCGGCGGTAAAACAGATAAATAACAGGGGGCCGCAGATACTACCTTCTGGGACGCCCGATAACACTGGAGTCCACGGTGAGTGTTTCCCGTTTACTACCACTCGCTGACTACGGTTTAACAGGTATGAGCGAAGCCACGAGTATGCACGGTCTTTCACGTTGAATGAGTGCTTCATTTTGTGCAACAACAGTTGGTGATTCACACTTGTAAACGCGGACGAGTAGTCGGTGTACACGGCGTCCAGCTGTTTCCCCTCGGCTATAGAGCCCCAGGCATCATTCAGGAAGCAGGTCAGGTTGGTCACGCACGAACGTTTTGGCATAAATCCGTGTTGGTTGGCAGGCAAAACGGGACGGCAATGCTCAATCAGGCAGTCGTAAACAACCTTCTCCAGCACCTTTGAGCAGAGTGGTAAAAGGGAGATGGGCCGATAGTTTTCTGGTCGTTTTTATCTCCCTTCTTGTGAACCGGTATGACATTGGCTTGTTTCCAACGGGCTGGAAAGACGCCCTGCTCGACCGATAAGCGGCACAGCAGCTCGATCGGGACGGCCAGCTCTCGAGCACATTCCCTTAAAATGCGAGCACTGAGTCCGTCCGGACCGCATGCCTTGTGCCTGTCAAGGTTGAGAAGTAGGCGCTCGACCTTCCCCTGCGGAAAGTCAAATTCGTTTAAATTTGGTACGTTTAGGTCTGGAGCGATTGGCAACGTGCCAACATGAGGGTCAGAAAACTTTTGGGCAAAGCACTGGTTAAAGCAAGCCGCTCTCTCGGAATCACCAGTGAAGCTGTTTCCACCGTGCATAAGAACTGGAGTAGAGTGGGATGATGATTTCAGCGATTTAATAAAGGACCAAAAACGTTTAGGGTTGTCCTTGAAGTCATGCACGAGTCCCTTAAGATATTTGCGATATTTAAAGTTTGCGAGTGATTTGAAATCGGATCTCGCTTGCGAAAATGCTCGTGCGTTTTCTGGAGAGGGAGAGGATTTTTTTACGTTTAAAGGATGTCTCTTTAAGACGCAGGGCAGACTTCACGTCACGATCAAACCATGGCGGAAAACGAGTACCTAGGTACACTGTAGGCACATAGTCAGCAATAGCCGCGTTGACTAGGTCGTAAAACACATCAGCAGCTGAATCCACATCCATTGCTAGCATAATATTCCAAGGCAGACAGTTCAGCGCACCACGTAGTCCGTCGAAATCAGCGGATTTATAGTTGAATGCTGTCGTTCTGGACACCTTGGCAAACAACGGTGAACGCACGGTGAAACAGGTGACAATTTCACGGTGGTCGGAATCGAAGGTACCTTCACGAACAGCAGAGACCGCCTCACCACCGCAGGACAGCACCAGATCTAAGATAGCGTCCCCCCGTGTCGGGGCCGACACGGTCTGATCCAGACCATGGTCACTAACGCCATCCAACTGAATGGCTCGGGCCGATCTCCGGAGCAGCACAGGATCCTGTCTCGCCGGCCACCGTATCTCTGGGAGGTTAAAATCTCCCACGAGTATCAGCGGCCGCCCGGCTGCCCGCACTCTCCCCACGAAGCCGAGTATTCTGTCGATGTCGTCGCTGGCGTCTGGCGGGCGGTAGCACACTGCCACTATCACCGGCGACCTGCCGCCAACTTGAACGGCGAGCAGCTCACAGTCTGGCTCCAGATCAGCGCGTCGAACTGGACACAGGCTGGATCGAACGGCGCAGGCGACTCCTCCTCCGTGTCCGTCGCGGTCCTTCCTGAACCAGACGTGGTTCGGCCAGCTGTGCTGCAGTTCCGAGTCCATGACGTCAGGGGTGAGCCAGGTCTCCGTCAGCGAGAACACATCACGGGTCTGAAGCTCTCCAGCGTGTGCTCTCAAAGTGTGCAGCTTATTTCAAACGCTTCGAACGTTCTGAGAGAGCACGGATATTGCCTGGGGACCGGGGTTCATCTCAACGTCGCCGGCCAAACACAGCACCATCCTGCACGAGTTGAACGTGGCATCGGAGTTGGCGTAGTAGGCGCAGCGGCTGCCGAAGTATTTGCCCGCTCGCCTCAGCTGCAGCAGCCGAACCGTCCTGGGAACCACTACCGGCGGCGGCGCCTCGTGCAGCGCTGTCGTCCCTTGCTGACTCCAGCCGGTCAGGGACACAAACAGCAGCATTAGCAGCGCGGGCGCCATCTCTGTAGCACTAGTACTTGAAGTTAGTTGGACCTCAAGAGATGGCGCTAGTGTCGCGCCGGCATAGCGTGACCCCGGGGCGTTGGCTCAGTCAAAACAGTCGGGCGGCGAACGTGGCGCGAACGCCCGTATCGAAACTAGGTTAGCACAGCAATCACCTGTAGAGCACAGCCTCGCCGAGAGCCTCAAGGAAACTCGACACTGCACTACACTACTGGAACCAAGAACAGGATCCCAGACGCAAGAAATCCCACAAAACGGTAAGTAAACAACGGAGCCGCACACACCAGAGCTGGCGTAGTCAGCTGTCCTTCAAGATTTACATAGGTGATCAATGCCTATGTAAATCGCCCTCCGTTATCCCTCTGCTGCATGATCTGATATAAGCCGAGTGATCGAGCGCTGAGTGCAAGTCAGGAGCAGATATGCAAATTGGACGCTGCAAATTGGACGCTGCTCATTGGTGTGCGGTTGCCGGGTGGTGTTGCCAGGCACGCAGAACGCAGCAGCAGCTGTGGAGCGTGCCGGGGTCGGCGTACGGCGGCGGTGGGGTGGGAGCGCCGCCGTATTTAACGGTACGGACCATGCGTACCGCTCGTGCCACAAACGACTCAAGGACGCTGGAGGAGTGACGGACGCCTGGAAACAGGTCGCATCATAGGACGCGCGCTGGTATGCAGTGGTGTCGCCACGGTTTCAAAACTTGTACGGACACACCATGACATATAACCTTTCGAACGGGGGGCGGGGGGGGGGGGGTAGAATGTGATTTTTTTTTGCAGGGGTGTCAATACGGTATTTAAAGGAAACCAGTCACTTTCATAATGGGGTTTTTGGCGCTGAGATAGCTGTTTTGAAGGCCATGTTGAGAAATCACTTACTGCATACTCTCTGGTTATAAGAACTCTCCTGCTGAATATATTAGATGTTTTGTCCTGTCATTCAGCGTTGTGTCAAAAAACGTAGCGCTGTGTCGAAAAGCTTCATAGGCATGTGATAAAAGCAGCATTACTGGACCAGCGAGCGAACCCTTCGCCACTGACAATATTATCCTAGTTGTGTAAGCAATGATGAGATAATCATTACAGTTGTACTTACTAAATTTATAAATAATTATTTTAATCAAGTTCCTAGCTTTTTACACCTCACTTCTATTCATCTTTCGAAACACGCAATGTAAAGCGCTAACAGGAACTCTCACCCTAATCCGAGGGATATGGGGGCCGTGACGAATTTTTCAGAGGTCCTCCGAGGGATTTGAACCCCGGTCCCCGGCACAGAAAGCAAATGTCTTACCACTGTGCCACTGTGCAGCAGCACACTATCATAGCAACATGCGCCATTTTCTAATTTTGCGCCACTTTCGTAATCTTTACTGAAAATACGTATCTATGTTATCGAAATATTTTGCTTTGGAAAAAAAAAAACAATGTTTGGGGGTATATCTGGATAATTTAGCCAAAGATTTTGGGGCAAAAATAGTCTAAAAGGGCCCTTTGCTCCTACGCTCGTGACATTTTCACTCAGGTCAATATTGAGGTCAACACCCCAAATATCTCGGGAACTATGATAGCTTGGAACAAACAGAGAAACGCAATCGAAAGCTCTTGAAAAACACTATCGGTTAGGTGTCCTCAAATATTATATAAGGTCAATAGTTTAGGCTCCAGAGGTAACCAACTTTCTCTTTGCGCATTTTCTTCCCCAAAAGTTGTTCGTACATAAGTTTGTATCCAATAAAGATAGTGCGATAATGTTAACGCCTTCGTGTTTGCCTCGTCAAGACGGTCCGAACCATACTGATGGTGACCAGATCGGGTCAAGTTCAAAATATGACCTCAGGTCAAGGTCACTTGGTGACCCAGGTTGGTCATGTTGCATACGGGGAGGCGCATTTCGACGAGATAAACACTGTGGTATTAGTCGCATGTCTCTAGCTAGCACGTATCTAGCTCTCCCGTTTGTTCCTTGCATTTCCTAAAATTTCAGGAGGCACATCCCTTTGGATGTGCCTCCTGACCCCCTCCCCCTCCCCCCGGATCCCCAGCACGGCGCGGGTTAGGTTAATACATTGTGCTTGGATCCAAGTAAAATAAAACGCGCGTGCATCAGCGTTGTCAGCGCCAGGAGGAAGCTAATTACAGCTAAGTAAAATTACGGCCTGGCCATTTATTTATGTTACTGGACTAACACGAGAGTATTTTGTTGTGCTCCCTTGCGCATTTCGCAATATCTCGTTAAAGGAATTATACGGTTTTCCGTCCTGAAAGTAAATGCACTCTTTTGCAGTTGTATGAGCTTTAAACACGTTAAAGACATATAACAGAGACCTCAATGCTCATTTAGTCCATTATTTCAGCAATTATCAGCGTTAAAACTTGGGAATTTTTCGAGACTAGTATCAGCTAACGAGTACTTGATCGGCACTACTGTCCACCACTTTTATCTTAAGATCAATTTTAGAGTTTTGTATTATCTGCAAGTCCTACACTGGATCACAAAATTATTATGCAATTAAAAACTGACGGGACTTTGTATTACTACACATTGTTCGTTGAGGTTTTGTGTTTTTGTGGTTTTCTTTTCTCTGGCGTTGAGAATTTGGTGGTGGCGTATTCAATTTTTTGGCATGAAAATTCATGAAAAATATGGAATTTTATGGGAAAACTATGTAACTGCTGCTGTCGTTGGAACAAGACAAGTTTATTTTCTTTCAAATATTGCTTATTTTACCGGAAATATGCCATATGTGAGGTGTTTTTATTAGCATAAAAGAGATGACTGGCTCTGCCTCAGCCGGTCCTGCAGAAAATACGCGGTGGCATCACCGCGCACTTTGGAATGTCCTTACGTGCAGAAGAGGTCATTTCCAGAAAAATGAAGCTACCGTGGGACTTCTACCACCTTTATAAGTACGTTTACTATGTAACTCAATTATTCTGGGGGAAAAAACGTATAATCCCTTTAACTACCGCCAATATCGTCCCCAAACTTTCAGTACCCGCTTTCACATCAAGCACTGCCCAATAAACGGCTAAACGTTTTAGCAATGACAAGGGCAAAATGTCAATGCCTCTTGCCATTTTCGCCCATAACTCCTATTCCGAACTCAAGCCGAAAAACATTAACATTTCATTCCAACTGGCCATTTGTGAGTTCAAGTTGGGGAGGGGACAATAAGATGTTGTTTTTAGTAATAAGTTCCATGAATAGAGATAATTCGTCACGATTCGTCACAAATAGTCCATCTGAAGATAATTATAATATAAACATTTCATGTATCGATATCTCTAATTATGCACCTTCAAATGGTTCCGCAAACTTGTACGGACAGTCTGTACAAGTTTGTGAAGGTTCGCCAACTTGTACGGACACTGTCCGCACTGTCCGTAGTGGTGGCGACGCCCATATGTGGCGACGCCCATGCTGGTATGAGCCAGTCTTTTTTGGAATGATTCAATCATGATTCATTTTGGAATCTGTATGATTAAATCCCCGTTCGATGCACGGAGAAAATTTTGAGAATTAATTCTTTCCGATTCAAAGAATCAAAACAAATATTTTAATCGATTCACGTTTGATTCAACATTTAAATATGTGGTGAATTTGTGTCAAATCAATAAAAATGGAAACATGCATAAATATGAACATTAAAACATTGTTACAGCAATACTATTTCAGTATAAATTAATGTAGCCACTGGGACTGCATGTATTTGCACAATTCACCAGTGTACTTGAATGGTTAAGAATCGTTAAATCTTTTGATTCAATCAAGCTTGATTCGATGCGGGTTTTGATTCAATCACGATTCATGAATCAAAAGATCTGGTGGTGAATCAATTTGTTTTATTCAAGGAATTTTGATTGAACGATTCCAATCGATTCAATGAGTGTTGAATCAATAACCAGTCTGGTAAGAGGACAGGCCAGTGGTTACATTGGCGCACGAGTGGAGTTTCCTATTCAAATGGTGGGGCCACTGTCCCACCAACTTTGCGTTTTGCCCCACCAACTCTTGTCAGATTTGGAGGTTATCCGGCATTAAAATGGTCATTTTCACCCCAGCCAAACAAAACAACCAATCAAAATGACATTTGTCCCCACCAACTTTCTTGGAAAAGCTCTACCCATGCAGTGGCGGTGTCATCCAGTGGATGTCGTTATTTACACGCACATAGATTGGACGGCTTTCATGATTAATTCATGAATGGCTATAAATAGAACATCGTAGGCAGTTTAGGCACAGCTCATGCTGCCAATTCATAAATATGTTTATCTTTAAAACGTGAGAGTGCCACAAAAAGCTATATTAGAGACCTTGGCGGCATTGTTTACGTTTACTATCATTAATCACATTTCCGACGTAAGTAGCGTAAGGTCGGGTAAGAGGACGCATGCGGTGAAAGAACGCAACAGCTGTTTCGGTTGCTTAGCAACGCCGTAGCAGGGCGCGCAAGTTACAGTGGGAAGCCTACTATTATGTGTTAACTGTCGACAAAAGTTGGGCAAACTGCGGTCGCTCTGGTATTTTATAGGCGAGGAATTTGATTTTAGAGTGCCCTGATATTGTTTTTGGTACTGTATAAAAATTATGATATTTCTTAGTTGAGAAGGAGTTAAGCTTTACCTAATGGGCGAAAAGAAAGTATAGGGACAATTCTGGTGAGTAGCATGTATATACCATCTTTCTCTCACCAACTATTGCGCCATGTTTTGGGCGATTTTTGAGTAGTACATGCTGATCTGAGCGTCGCGCATCCGCGCCATCCGCGCTAAGTTTGACGTTACTTAGCGCGGATGGCGCGACGCCTCTTATGGCGTGTATTCAAGGGCTCCGCCACAGGTTTGAAGTTGGCGGGGGGACGTGGATTCATGAGCTCAACGAGATATAGGGCCGAGTATATGGGATACGGTGGAACCGGGCTCTACACCTGACCGGTCCCCTGATACACGCCTTTGCCAGCACCGGGCCACTGCCCCGATAGGGCCTGACTAAGACCGGGCCCCTATCAGGAACTGGCCCGTGCTATCAATAATTTGCTAATACCGGTCCCTCGTCCTGACCGGGCCCCATATCACGCCTTTGCCAGTACCGGGTCCCTGCCTCGATCGGGCCTGACCAAGACCGGGTCCCTACCCGGAACGGGCCTGTGTCAATAGAAGGGGCCCTTATCACGAATTTGCCAAGATCGGGCCCTGTTGTGACCGGGCCCCATATCACGTATTTGCCAGCGCCGGGCCCCTGCCTCGATCGGGCCTGAACAAGAACGGGCTCGTATAAATAATTTGCAAGGACCGGGCCCTGTTGTGACGGGGCCCTCGACCTGTCCGGGCCCCATATCACGCCTCTGCCAGCACCGGACCCTACCTTGATGGGGCCCCTACCAGTGACGGCCCGTATAAATACAAATGCGAGGAGTGGGCCCTGTTGTGACTGGGCCCTTGTCCTAACCGGGCCCCATATCACGCCCCTGTCAGCACCAGGCTCCTGCCTCGATCGGGCCTCTACCAGGAACGGGCCCCTATCAGGAAGGGGTTGTGACGGGACCCTCGTCCTGACCGGCTCCCATATCACGCCTTTGCCAGCACCGGGCCCCTGCCTCGCTCGGACCTGACCAAGACCGGGCCCCTGCCATGTATGGGCCCGCATCAAGAATATGCAAGGACCGGGCCCTCGTCCTGACCGGACCCCATATCACGCCTTTGCCAGCACCGAGCCCCTGCCTCGATCAAGCCTGACCAAGACTGGCCCCTGCCAGGTATGGGCCAGAATATGAGTCCTTTTGATGCGTGCCACTCAGAAATTTAGGGGGGGGGGGTCAGCTGACCTTTTTGACCCCCACCCCTGCGTGCGCCACTGCCAACTTGCCTCGAGATACTCCCGCTACTTGCTGTGTCAGTGGTACCTAGAGACAAGGGCGTCGCCAACGGGGGGGGGGGGCTGGGGGCGCCCCCCCCCCCCCCCGATCGCTCCGGCCGTAGTCGGACACCCCCACCCCAGATTCGCAGGATTTTAACATTAGCCCAATGGGGCTGGCCCCCAAACCCATGGCTGCCCCCCACACTTAAAATTTTGTGGCGACGCCACTGCCTATAGAGAGGTGACTTGTTGACTAAGTTGGCGTACTTTCCGTTTCTAAAAAATGCTGAGCGACTTATACATGCGCATTACTGCTAAGTTGCAGTGGCATGACCCTGTTAATTAACCACAGTCCACACAGGCACGTAGCCAGGATTTCGTCCGCGGGAGGGGGGGGGGGGGTGGCGCCTCGAAAGGGCCCCTTCCCGAGCGTTGAAAGGGCCCCTTCCCAAGCGTTGAAAGGGCCCCTTCCCAAACGTTGAAAGGGCCAAACAAAACGTCCCCTCCCCCCCCCCCCCCCCCCCCCCGGTGGCGGAGTCCATGCGTGTATTGCTATCTGACACTGTCTTGTCCTGCCATCCTTTCCATATATAGCGATTTCCTTTCAGTATACGAGCACGTTGTGCCTGTGGCGTACACAATCATAACAACCTACAACTCCGCAAGAATGTTTTGTCTTACCATTGCCAGTAGGATAATCAAACGACCGCTGAAGAGCCATCTCCAAAGATGAACTTTTGATACCCTCATTCGTAACGCTTTGGTTCTCCACAGCATGCGGACACGTGCATGAACGACGGCCGTAGCACAGAACAGCTGCAGCCTACTCTGATATTTTGTGACCCGCGCCCTTCAACCTACTCCGTCCTATCATCCCAAGTCGTCCTAGGTATGTACCCTACCAGCATGCACGGATGCTATAAATTGATGTTATTAAAGCTGGAAATGTGCACTTTCTCGTTTTCCCACATTTTGTTTGAGACGATCCTAATACATCCTTGCCAGCGCCCAACGCCCACCGTCACCAAACATATGGAAAGAGTGAAATTGGAACCTCAAACACATTCACATTCAGCCATTTTTAGCGCATCCAGCCGGGACAGTGAGACCAGTTGTGGTACGAAGAGTTTCATGCCAAATGCTTCCTTGAATATTTTACACAAATACATTCCTATATACTTTCGCTGAAGATAACGTTTTAGCTCTGGTTGTATTTCGTATTTTCACAAATATATTCCTAGCTTATATGTCCAGTGAGATATTCAGTTTTGTTAAAGGGCTAACGTTCTAATGATCATCGTTTTCACCTTCGAGCATCTGAATTACTTACGACTCTTGGTGACGACGTGGCAGTAAGTGACATCCAGATCGCGGAGAGGCTCATATTCGTGATGGTAGTGTAGTTCCGTGTATGTGTTACAAGTCCGTCGTATTTTGATAATTTAGTGACTAAGCACTTTAAATTTTCGTACAAACGCTAAGGGGGCGTAATAGCCGAGTGGTTAAAGGGATTATACGGGTTTCCGTCCTGAAAGGAAATGCACTCTTTTACACTTGTATGAGCTTTAAACACGTTTAAAACATATACCATGGACCTCAATACTCATTTAGTCATTATTTCAGCAATTATCAGCGTTAAGACTTTGGCGTTTTTCGATACTTGTATCAGATAACGAGTACTTGATCGGCATTACTGTCCATCACTTTCTTATATTATAATCTGCATCAAATTCGATGGTGCAGTAATCTGCGCGGCTGAGACAAAATAGCGGTTACCAAGTCAGAAGTAAGCTGCCGCAAGAGAGTTTATTTACTGTTTACTATAGCACGTTCACCATAAAAAAGGTCACGCGACCGTGAAGAGAAAAATCCAAGATGTAGGTCAATTCCTCCCCAGGACACTTCTCCCGAATGGCCACCCCCATATCAATATAAATGAATTGAATTCAGCTTACCTTTACATATGAAGGTAAGCCTGAAATTGTGAAATTGTGTGAAATTGTTATGTAAACATATCGCCTCGATGTAAACCACCTTGGCATATGTGAAAATTCTTGCGCTCTTTGACATCTGGATGACGATTGTAGAAGGAGTTACTAAATTAAAGACGCTCTAAGCCGGGCAAGTAATGTCATGCGTTTTTTTCCTTGTTTTTCAGCAATTTTAGAGCTTTGAATTATCTGCAAGTCCCAGACTGGTTATTGATGAAACTTTTTTTTGGAACGATTCAATCATGATTTATTTTGGAATCTGAATGATTCAATCACCGTTGATTCACAGATACAATTTTGAGAATTGATTCTTTCCGATTCAAAGAATCAAAACAAATATTTTAATCGATTCACGTTGGATTTCAGATTTGAATATATGTGGTGAATTTATCTCAAATAAAAAAAATGAAAACAAACATATATATGATCATTAAACCATTGTTACAGGAATACTATTTCAGCATAAATGAATGTTGCAATTGGGACTGCATGTATTTGCACAATTTACCAGCGTACTTTAATCGTTAAGAATCATTTAATCTTGTGATTCAATCAGCCTTGATCTGATGCGGGTTTTGATTCAATCACGATTCCTGATTCAAAAGATCTGGTGGTGAATCAATTATTTTTTATTCAAGGAATTTTGATTGGACGATTCCAATCGATTAAATCAGTGTCGAATCAATAACCAGTCTGGCAAGTCCTACACTGGATCACAATTTTTTCTTTATTCCATTCAATTCTTACGGACTCTTTATTACTACATACTATTCGTTCGGGTTTTGAGTTTTGTTATGGGTATATTTTTATCCTTGCGGCGTTTAGCGTTGCAAATTTGGTGGTGGCGTCTTCATTTTTTTGGCCTGAAAATTCATGAAAAACATCGAATTTTATGGGAAAAACTAGGCAACTGCTGCTATCGTTGGAAAAAGTATATTTTATCATATATTGCTTATTGTAACCGGAAATATGCCATAAGTGAGGTATTTTAATTAACATAAAAGAGATGACTGGCTCTGCCTCAGCCAGTACTGCAGAAAGTACGTGGTGGCATCACCGCGCACTATGAAATGTCCTTACGTGCAGAAGTGGTAATTTCCATAAAAATGTGACCACCGTGTGACTTCTACCACCTTTATAAGTAAGTTTTTCTATGCAACTCAATTATTCTGGGAAAACCCGTATAATCCCTTTAAAGGGAATAGTGAACCTTTAACATTAGTTTTTAACTGAGATAGCCAGATTGTCAGGAGTACTGAAAAATCTATAAATCTGACATTTGTCCTTCCCAAACGACCTAGTTGCTGAGTTTCAACGCAAAAACTGTTGGGTATATTTGGTTATATTTTAAGGGGACAAATATTGTGACGTTTCGCATACGTCATTAGTATTCCTACCGCACTTCGTGTTCGCTATTTGAACCGACCGCCACCGAAACGCATCATGTGTTCATAAGCCATACATATTATTGGCCACAACTTTGTCAATGTTCATTGGATTTCCAATTGAAAATAATGTCGACACTCGTCTTGAAAATGCACATCTTGTGATGGGTGGTTCGTACCTGTAACTGCAATGTTCTCTGTAGTAGAAGCACATCCATAATTTATGCCCGTATTATACACGTGACTTCAGGTTTTGAGTAAATAACTTGGTTAATTTTAAACCGATGTCCAATTGAAACGTCCCCCATGGCAGCCTTGGAATTTGGGCCATTTTCTGGACTTTTTGGGTCCAAAGGATTTTGCTCCCTTCATATTTGTTCAGGAAATTTGCTCTCTTTTCGCCTCATCTTACCGACATTGTAGTTAAAATATAATTCAATTTTTCTCACAAGGATTTAATATCTATTACAAATCAGGATTTTGTTTACTTTCCAAGTAAAATAATTAAAACAAAAATGAATATCTTAACTTGCCTGACAATACAATTTTACTCTCCACCTATCAGGGCCTCGGATAACATGTTAACTGGGGAAGGGGCAATTGCCCCCCGCCCAGTGGAGGGAATTGCCCCCTCAGTGGAAGCAATTCCCCCCCCCCCCCCCCAGTGAAACTGAGTTAATTAAACACTAAAACAACACTAGGCGGGCACTAGGATACTATATATGATGCATCACTAGCCTTTAAAAAAAATCCTTCAGTCACCCGACGTTGTTTTTACTGTACTGCATGGCCTCAGATAGCATGTTAATTGGGGGAGGGGGGGGGGCAAATTCTCCCGCAGTGACTGCTAGCTCCCTCCCCAGTGACAAAATGTTGCCTCCCTAGTGGATCAAAATGCGTAGGTAGCATACGATTGTACGGTCTGTAAAGTAGATAAAAGCGTCACTGAAGCATGCTTTCAACTTAAAACAATAAAAACACTGTTTACAGCTACCTAGCGTAGCTTTGAGATCTAGTGGACGGATACCCGCTCCTCGTCGCGTCGGTTCGAAATTGGCGTGGACCACAGGTGTCGATTTATATACGTTTGGGGTGGTCATCGGCCTCAATATTTTGAGTTTGGTCCCCAAAGATGATTTCGGCTCCCTCAATGTTTTCTGGCCAATGTCGGATCCAAGGGGGCCAAGGCCAAATCTCCCAAACTGCCTGAAATCAGCAAAGAAATTACGTATTTTCTAATTAAAAGCCACGAAACCGTTACGAAAGAAAGTTTATTAATCACCTATTCATCCATAAAGAAGCAAACTCCGATTAGTTTGTTTTATTATTTTATACTTTTTGTGGATTTCGCCGCAAAAAAAAACTTTTTTGCCATTCTGGGTTCTCCCTTGTATGACGCCTTAGATCAGGCATTTGACACATATGCAGACTTGTCAATGATTCAATGTCAATCGACTCTTTTGATTGAATCATTCTTATTTCAAATGAATGACTCATGAATCGGTTCACTTCGTGCGCAAACCTGTTGTGAGTCACTGATTGAATCATTCATACAGAGAAAATAGGCTGATTGAATCATTCATTGCTCAAAGAATCATTCTTTTTTGGTCGAACAGCATAAACTGTCCACAAAATATGCCAGCGGCCCAGCATTCATCTGTGCCCTGTGGACAAACCAGGCACTTAATGGCCAATTATATGAGCTCTGTGTCCTGAGCTGTAGCCTGTAATTCATATATGCGTAAAGAAAGCGAGGCTTTGTGTCCAACTCCAGTGGGCACAAAGCCACTGTTCAATCAGCCCTAACTAGGTGAATACCTTGGAACTGGTAGGGTTAGGGGTAGGTACCTAAATACTTAGATAAGGTAACTAACTCATACTTCGGTTCATAAACCACACAGTACACGCACACCTTTTTCACACGAAAAATTATCAAAAGGTACCCACATTTTCCTAATTTCTAGGCTATACCATATCAAAAACTAAATCATAAACAAATATTTGCATGACCTCCTCATGTCCCAAATATCACTGTCGCATCGGCGCCGCTTTATTCCACATCATGCTTCATAACAAATAATACTTAATGCAAAATCAAAATAAATGTTCTATTCGCTTAAAAAAGTGAAAGGTAAAGTCATTAATGCTTTTGGAACTTGGAATTTGCAATTATAATAAATATTATAAATATCATTTTATAATCAAAATAAACAACACGCGTGTCCAATTGGCTCACATTCACATTCACATTCACATTCGGAAATACATTCGCAGATTATTTGGATTGGTTTCAAAATTGGTACACCGATAGATCACGACCTTAGTGATCATTCTGGTAAAATCCTAGAGTCGCACATTCAAAATCAAAGGAGTTAGAGCAGGTCAGATAGGTTTAAGGTCAAACAGCGGACTAGTCCAATTTGCATGCAAATTAGCACACTGGTAGAACACATCACGCTCACGCTCACGCTCCCCTTATCACGCTCATGAAATCTTAGAGACGCATATTCAAAATCAAAGGATTTAGAGCAGGTCATATGTTTAAGGTCAAACAGCAGACTATTCTGATTTGCATGCAAATTGGCACACAGGTAGAGCATGACCTCCCTATCACGCTCATACAATCTTAGTCGTACATTCCAAATAAAAGTAGTTAGACAAAGGAGTCGACACTTCCCTTTAATGTTGAGTGATTGAATCAAGATTGAATCATTCATTATGGTAATGTTGAGTGATTGAATCATGATTGAATCATGCATTATGGTAATGTTGAGTGATTGAATCATGATTGAATCATTCATTATGGTAATGTTGAGTGATTGAATCATGAATGAATCATTCATTATGGTCCGTGAATCACTGTGAATCGACTCATGACAAATATGAATCATTGACAAGTCTGCACATATGCCATAGTTTCAGCCACGGTGATCCGTGGAAAACCAAGCTTCTGTCTGAGGAATTCGTTAGTTCTAGGAACATAGACTACCCAAAACCACCTTCATCACATCACACGACGAAATCGGGGGAATATCGGCGAAGCAATATTTCTCTCCTTCGTAAAGTTTTAGCTGTTTGTGGCCCTCGGCCCCCAAAGGCGTCCTCGGCCCCCACAGCCATATTTCGATCGAATAACCGATTTCACCGCATATCTGACGAATAAATGTAGGGCTGTGTGCCAGCATTTGGCCGACACGACCGATGATGAATGGGTCGCTCGAAAACATGCCGACGTTGAGCCGATATTAGCCCGATGCTTGGCAGGACGACGGCCCGAGTTTCATGTTTTTCGTTTCGAAAGCAATGTGCCACGTTTACGTGGTATGAGCATCATTCGAAAGTTTTAAAAAACGTTAAAAGCGAATAGCAATTATTTCAGTTATTAACGTCTAACCGTAATATGTGAGATGAGTTGTACAGTAATCAGCAATCAACGGCAACAACCATGGTAACAACTATTCTTAGTTTTGGTGCCTCGTTTTCCATTCCAAGGGATACCATTTTCCATTCCAAGGCAAACCTATTGCATGGGTTGGATCTGCACTGATTAATACGATAATTTGATGAGTTACTAATTGCAGGTCAACTATTTTATTCATTAAATTGTTTTTCAGTCGAAAATGAAACGTCTCACAAAATGTTTAACTAATGTTTTTGTTTTATTGTGTAAGGGATATGATGGCTCTAATTGAGCCCTTCATCCATTGGCGCATCCAGAACGTCCAAAAACGTCGTTTTGAAGAACTGTCTCAAAACTCGTCCGACTTTGTGTGCTTTTGCAAACAAAGTCGTGTCGTGCCGAGCAGAGGGTGGGGCGTTTTAGGGGGAGGTTGGGTTGGGACGCCCCTTATTGTTTTCCCTTTCGAGAATTGGCGACGTGCAGCACCACCGTTTATGGCACAGCTGTTTCGGCATGAACTGCGCACCTTAAGTAAACATTTTGACTAGGGTCATCTCAGTTGAGGTCACCAGATCACATCAAGTGGCCCCACCTCCAAAGAAGTTTTTGGTCGAGCCACAGTGTTTGACTGAGCGATGTAACAATTTCGACATGAATTTAGACGAGCTATCTAACGGTATTTGTGGATTTTGCCTAATCCTCATTGGATACGAGTTCAGGGGTGGGGGCGTCAGATGCCTTCTCTAGCACGACTAAGCTGGCACCGAGCGGCGGCAGGGCGCTGGTTAAGAACTGCTTAAAAAAAAAAATGATGCCTTGTATAAGCTGCTTAGATCTTCCTTCAGTAAATGTGTTAATGTTCGACCGATTTAGTTGTATTTGTACAGCTATGGCGCCGGTGAACCCCTTCGCTCCGTTCCTGTTCGGTCCCCAAATCGTTTTCAAAAATCGACATCAGAGGTGTGGACCTTCGATGATAGGCGTGTTTAAATTGATCATGTTTATTTATCTTCATTATTGTATTATTCGACTATTTTATTTCTGTTTTGCACTCATGTTTGCCGTTTTCCCACTTAAAATGTATCAGTACTTATGCATAGGTACGCTTAGTCAAGGACGTAGCAAGGGGGGGGGGGGGCATGGCCATACCCCCGTGCAAACCAATTTATACTAGATAAAATGCGTTTTTTATGGCGACCCGACCCGACCCTACCCTACCCTACCCCCCCCCCCCCTACACAAGCTGTATTGGCTGTACCAGGTCACAATTCAGTGGCGGATCTACGGTTGGGCAAAATGGCAAATTGCCCCCCTCCCCCAACCGCCTGAAATCGGAGCAAAATTGACATATTTCCTGTTATAGAAGAAAATCTAAGCGACTTTTACCAAGGAAAGTTAGCTTTAAATCAGCTATCAATGCATAAGCACGCCAAATCCGATGCGTTTTCAGGATTGTGTGAGACTTTTTGGAATTTTGCCCCCCCCCCAACCACCCGTTCTGGATCCGCCAATGTCACAATGCGCTGTATGTGTGCATATGATGCAGTTGCATGTTGTCTTCAGTTATACATTAAGTAACACTGAGCCGGGTACGGGGATTGAGGCGGATATGGGTGAGGGGTCGAACGGATGAATCTGGATGAACACTGTGGCCATGTCGAATGTGTCACCGCACTGTGAGCAAAAGTCACGCTGTCGAGCCATTAAATGACACTTCATGCCGCCACTGGCGGATCCAGGGGGGGGGGGCATCAGGGGCAAATCCCCTCCCCCGCAGGAATCTGGAGGGGGACATTCAATACAAGTATGCCCCCCCCCCCCCCCCCCCGCCGCGCGTTCCCAATTTATCGTCAAATCGTCAAAATTGGCTTTGCAGCAGTCAAAATCCAGCTATCCACCAGTCAAAAACCATAAAATTTCGCGCCGCTTCGCGGCATGGCACAACTTTCGCAATTGCTTATACAAATTTGGAAATGGGAAAATGAATTTCATTTGGTAAGTGTCTGGCAGAGGCACTCCTTGGCGGTAATTGCTGGCACTGGTGGATCCAGGGGGCTTCAGGGGCAAATGCCCCCCCCCCCCCCCCTCCACAGGAATCTGGGAGGGGCATTCAATACAAGTATGCCTCCCCCGCGCGTTCCCTGCACTGAACGTGAAAAACAATGATCTTATGAGAAAACTTCATGAAAACGGAAGTTTTTTTCTTCTCTCGATTGGTTTAATTTGAAGTTTGTATGTATCCCTTTCTTTCAATGATGGATAAAACAGCGCACCTGATGCAATTCAAGCAGCCCCGGTGACATTTAACCCGCACCCCCGCTGGGGGGGGGGGGGGGGGGCAGAATCTGTCTCCTCCCTCTCCCGGATTTTCTCAATAACTTGAAAACTATGATAGATATCAACTTCAAACTTGCATTACCTTATGCTGCATCAATTCTACGTCTTCTCACCGAATGCCAATTACATTGATCCAGTATTTTGGGAAATAATGACGGTTTAATGACGCCATGTCATGCCATTTTTGGTGGAAAACGATAAATGTTTGAACAATCGTAGAAAATAGACAAAATTGCAAATAAAAACGTCAAAAGAAAGTAAATGCCATTCTCTTCAAAATGGTCATCTCGAATTGTCGAAATTTTGTGTTTTTGACCCCAACAAAAATAGAATATTTTTGGGGGGGGGGCAAAAATCCACAATTTTTTTTTGTGAATTTCAAAAATGAATTTCATAAGCTCGAATACCAAAATAAGGCGACCTGCCCAAATCCGCGGAGAAAAAAATGGATGGAGGGGGGTATCTTTTTGCCACAAAAAGATGCCCCCACGGTGAGAGGCTGGATCTGCCAGTGCATGCCGCGGTACTTATATATAAGTACCGTGGCATGCACTGGCGGATCCCAGGTATACCTGGGGGGGCCGAATTTTCCCATACCAGGTTAGGTGGGCGCCACTTGAAGCGTTTTTACTACCCCTGCATAGAACTATTAGCGTGCACAACGAAAATATGTCATGCAAATATGGCATGACTGGACTCAAGTTGCCATGAGACTCAAGTGTGCACCCACATAAACGCATGAGATGAGAGTTACACAACATCGTCACAGTTTCCTTCTTTGTGATAAGACACCGACTAAAAACGTCGGAGATTCACCATTTACAAAAACCAGAGCACTCATCGCATCGCCACAAGCGATTTCTGTAAATAAACGTCCGGAGTACGTGCGTCACCGCCAACAGCGGCCTTCCGGAGACTGCTCGTAGCTCGCTGCGGCGGCGTCCTGTTGATTCAGGCCGCGTGACGCCAGCACGCGGCCGCCGTGTGATCGGAGAGAGGGACACAGTGCGATCGGAGAGAGGGGAGAGGGACACAGTGTGATCGGAGGGAGAGGAGGGGGCACAGTGCGATCGGAGAGAGGGGAGAGGGACACAGTGTGATCGAGAGAGGGGAGAGGGACACAGTGTGATCGGAGAGAGGGGAGAGGGACACAGTGTGATCGGAGAGAGGGGAGAGGGACACAGCGTGATCGGAGAGAGAGAGAGGAGAGGGACACAGTGTGATCGGAGAGAGGGGAGAGGGACACAGTGTGATCGGAGAGAGGGAGAGGGACACAGTGTGATCGGAGAGAGGAGAGATGGACACAGTGTGATCGGAGAGAGGGACACAGTGTGATCGGAGATAGGAGAGAGGGACACAGTGTGATCGGAGAGAGAGGAGGGGGCACAGTGTGATCGGAGATAGGGGAGAGGGACACAGTGTGATCGGAGAGAGGGGAGAGGGACACGGTGTGATCGGAGAGAGAGACACAGTGTGATCGGAGAGAGGGGAGAGAGGGACACAGTGTGATCGGAGAGAGAGGAGGGGGACACAGTGTGATCGGAGAGAGAGACACAGTGTGATCGGAGAGAGGGGAGAGGGACACAGTGTGATCGGAGATAGGGGAGAGGGACGCAGTGTGATCGGAGAGAGAGGAGGGGGACACAGTGTGATCGGAGATAGGGGAGAGGGACACAGTGTGAGCGGAGAGAGGGGAGAGGGACACAGTGTGATCGGAAGAGAGAGACACAGTGGGATCAGAGAGAGGGGAGAGAGGGACACAGTGTGATCGGAGAGAGAGGAGGGGGACACAGTGTGATCGGAGAGAGAGACACAGTGTGATCGGAGAGAGGGGAGAGGGACACAGTGTGATCGGAGGGAGGGAGAGGGACACAGTGTGATCGGAGGGAGGGGAGAGGGACACAGTGTGATCGGAGAGAGGGTAGAGGGACACAGTGTGATCGGAGAGAGAGACACGGTGTGATCGGAGAGAGGGGACAGAGGGACACAGTGTGATCGGAGAGAGAGGAGGGGGACACAGTGTGATCGGAGAGAGAGAGAGACACAGTGTGATCGGAAGAGAGAGAGACACAGTGTGATCGGAGAGAGGGGAGAGTGACACAGTGTGATCGGAGAGAGGGGGAGAGGGACACAGTTGTGATCGGAGAGAGGGGAGAGGGACACAGTGTGATCGGAGATAGGGGAGATGGACACAGTGTGATCGCAGAGAGAGGAGGGGGACACAGTGTGATCGGAGATAGGGGAGAGGGACACAGTGTGATCGGAGAGAGGGGAGAGGGACACAGTGTGATCGGAGAGAGAGACACAGTGTGATCGGAGAGAGGGGAGAGGGACACAGTGTGATCGGAGGGAGGGGAGGGGGGACACAGTGTGATCGGAGAGAGGAGAGAGGGACACAGTGTGATCGGAGAGAGAGGAGGGGGACACAGTGTGATCGGAGAGAGAGAGAGGGGCACAGTGTGATCGGAGATAGGGGAGAGGGACACAGTGTGATCGGAGAGAGAGGAGGGGGGACACAGTGTGATCGGAGATAGGGGAGAGGGACACAATGTGATCGGAGAGAGGGGAGAGGGACACAGTGTGATCGGAGAGAGAGACACAGTGTGATCGGAGAGAGGGGAGAGGGACACAGTGTGATCGGAGAGAAGGGAGAGGGACACAGTGTGATCGGAGAGAGGGACAGTGTCAGCTGAATATCGTTACCTCCAGTTATCACGCTCCAGTTATCACGATCCAGTTATCAGGCTCCAGTGGGACCGGTTTGACCATGTGCCGTACACGGAGCGCAGGGGTGTGGATTTATACAAATGATTGTGGGTCGGTGCCCAAATTGAAACTCCTTATGCGGCGAAAGATACCTTTACTTTTAAATACACGCACGCAGATATGTCCAGAATATTGTACGTTGGGGAATGACAGGGGGTCATAGGGGTAGAGAGAGTGGGAGGGTTAGATAGAGGACAGGGGACTGAACCAGGTTCCGCTCCACTCTTGCGTGCAGGGGCGCAGCCAGGGGGGGGGTGCTATGGGGGCTAGAGCCTCCCCCGTCTCGCGGCTCAGAGGGCACATCTCGTGTCTGAAAGGGGCCCATCGTGGACTCAGAAAGGGCCCATTTCAGGCCTGATAAAACCAAATTTAGCCTCAGAAAGCGAGCATCTCAGGTCCAGAAAACGTCCATCTCAGCTCTCAGGCCTGGGAAGGGCCCATTTAGGCTCTGAATGGGTCCATCTTATGCTCAGAATGGGCCCATCTCAGATTTTGAAAGGGCCCATCGTGAACTCGGAAAAGGCCCATCTCAGGTTTGGAAAGGGCCCATCTTAGGCTCAGAAAGGGCCCATCTCAGGTCTGGAAAGAGCCCATTTTAGGCTCTGAATAGGCTCATCTTAGGCTCAGAATGGGCCCATTTTAGGCTCTGAATTGGCCCATCTCAGGTTTTGAAAGGGCCCATCGTGAACCCACAAAGGGCCCATCTCAGGTTTGGAAAGGGCCCATAATGGGCTGGTCTAAGGGTTTGAAAGGGCCCATCGTGAATTCAGAAAGGTCCGTCCGAGGTCTGAAAAAGGCCCATTTTAGGCTTTGAAAGTGAGCAGCCTGCATCTCAGGTCAGGAAAAGGCCATCTCTGCTCTTAGGCCCGGGAAGGGCCCATCTCAGATCCGGAGAGGGGCCCATCTTAGGCTCAGAAAGGGCCCATCTCAGGTCTGGAAAGGGCCCATCTTAGGCTCAGAATGGGCCGGTCTCAGGTTTGGAAAGGGCCCATCGTGAATTCAGACAGGGCCCGTCTCAGGTCTGAATAGGGCCAATTTTAGGCTTTGAAAGTGAGCAGCCTGCATCTCAGGTCCGGAAAAGGCCCATCTCTGCTCTTAGGCCCGGGAAGGGCCCATCTCAGATCCGGGGAGGGGCCCATCTTAGGCTCAGAAAGGGCCCATCTCAGGTATGGAAAGGGCCCATCTTAGGCTGTGAATGCCTAATGGGCCCATATTAGTCTTAAGCTCAGAATGGGCCCATCTCAGTTTTGAAAGGGCCCATCGTAAACTCAGAAAGGGCCCGTTTCAGGTCTGGAGAGGGTCCATTTTAGGCTTTGAAAGTGAGCATCTCAGTTCCGGAAAAGACCCATGTCTGCTCTTAGGCAGGTAAGGGCCCATTTCAGGTCCAGAGAAGGCCCGTATAATTTTGCCGTGAAAGAAAAAAAAGGTCTGGAGAGGACTGGGAAGGGCCCATCTTTGAGCTGGAGAAGGACCGTTTCGGTAAATTCGCCAGGAAGGCCCCATGGCTGGTTAGGGCTCATCTTACCCTTGAACTCAGACATGGCATGATCAATGATGGCTCACATGCATACCAGAAAGGGCCCATCTCAGATCTGGAAAGGGCCCATCAAAGTCGTAGAAAGCCCCCCCCCCCCCTGTCTTGAGTTTGGGAATAGTCCAATTTAGGCCCGGAAAGGGCCATCTCAGGTCTGGAAAAGGCCAATCAGAGGTCTTGAAAGGACCCATCTTTAGACCAGAAAAGGACCACCATCGGCTCAGATGCCTGATGCCTCAGAAAGCTGCCCATCTGGCATCTCGGGGGGGGGGGGGGCAAAGGCCCATTTGGCTAAAATTGGAGGAAAAATTCCCCCTGCCCCCGGGCCCCGGGCGTAGCGGGCTACATTACCCATGCGGTGTCAGGCGTCAGCAGTGTACGGAGGACGGGGCATTGACGAAAATATAAATAAATTCAATACAAATAAGTTGAGGCAGAACTGAGAAATGAGAAGAAAAATGAGTTGAGGCAGCCTTGGTTGAATGAATCCTGGATCCGCTTTTGTCATCATGATTCGTGATCCCATTGTTTTTTTAAGATTTGTGAGGGGTTTTGGTAATTGGTGGTATATAGTAGTGGCGGAGGCGGGGGAAGGGGCAGGAGGGACAAGTTTCCCCCCAACTCCAGCC
This sequence comes from Chirona hameri, assembly GCA_036785665.1. Lineage (NCBI taxonomy): Eukaryota > Metazoa > Arthropoda > Thecostraca > Balanomorpha > Balanidae > Chirona > Chirona hameri. The sequence goes on from JAXIVJ010016207.1 coordinate 25,970, forward strand.
GAATTGAACATTAACCCGCATTGACGGGGGGGGCGTTTAACGCCCCCTGATAAATTTGCGTATTAGCTCAAAAACCAATAGCGCTATCAACGTGAAACTTCGGGTACTTTCTTCTAAATCACGTTTACGTCTTTTGTGGAAAAATAAAGCAATTTCGTCGAACAAATTTCGAGTTATATCGAATTTAGTGACGTCACTACACACGAGTTTTACACCAAAATCAGCTAAAATGTAACAGACCGTACAAATGCCATATTTTGAACAAAATGCAATACAAAAACGTCAAAAGATAGACAATGACAAGGGCTAAAACATAGCTATCTCTCATTTAAAAAAAAGTTTTTGAACCCCAAATATGCAAAAAAAGGGAAATGCCCACAAAATCAAATTTGTCAAAGCTATTAAAAAAGCCGGAATATGTCGGAGAACCACATATGGGAAACTACCATACCAAATTTCAGAATGATATCACCATTGTTGACTGACTTATGGCATCTAAAGTATGGGTAATTCATGACGTCATATTTAACAATTGCGTTTTATGGCTTTTATTGACTAGATACAGACAAATAAATGGCACCACTGTATTTCGGAGACAGAACTGGTCTAGAAACATGCCTTTTTTATTTAGATTCATCAATTTCAAATTTTGACCTTCAGTGACCTGAACTTGACCTGAACTTGACATTAACTTACACGTAAATGAAGTCATGTGGTAAAATGACTATCACTATCGAATTATACGTGGAAAATAAGTCATAAAATATGTGTTGCATGATTTTCGTATATATTTTGAGCATAGTGACCTTTTGTGACCTGACCTTGACCTTGACCTTGGCCAACAATCTCACTTTAGCTCGTGCGGGATGTGTATCATACCTTTGGCAGGACTTTGGGTGAATCATGTTCGTAATCGAAGGCTTTGCATGGAAAGTATGGCCCATAAACTCAAATACGTCGATTTTGACCTTTGACCTGACCGTGACCTGACATTTTACCTCACTTTGACATTTTTGAGTATGCTTTAGATTCGTCTCATTGAAATATTTCGATTGGCGCATTGCACGTCTCGCTGCGATCATTATTTCGGAAGATAACCAGGGGGCGTTTAACGTCCCCCCCCCCCCCCCCCATTCAATGGCGTTCTGCTGAGACCCCAGTCAATGCCGGGTTAACCCTTTGGCGTTGCTTGCAAATAATATACTTCCAACAGTCAACTTTGACCCCCCCCCCACTATGAAGAACTTCCGCCGTCCCTGATGTTGTCACCCCCCTCTGCCCTTCCCTTGTTAGACTCCACGGCATCACTAGCGGATGCAGGGGGGGGGCAAAGGGGCAATACGTCGCCACTGCCCACAGACCAAATAAATTTACTAGGGACAAATCAAAGTACACATGTACTTTAACATGGGACCATATTAGGGATGGATGAAAATTCCAAATTTGGAATTACCTTCAATAAAAAAAACAGTGAAAATAAATACAAATTAAATAAAATTCCACTTTTTTCATGACAATTACAAACAAATTCATTGTATTTTTCTTTTTTCTTTGGGGGGGGGGGGCATCAGCTAATGCTAAGGGGCCACTTCGGTTAGCCCCCCCCCCCCCCCCGCAAAATCCTGGCTGCACCCCTGCTTGCGTATGGAGGGAGGGGTACGTTGCAGAGTGAGATAGCAATGGAAGGATACATTGTAGGGTGAGGGAATGGAGTAGAAGGTATAAGAAGAAATAGGGGTAAAGGAGGGTAGGGGAAAGAGAGAAAAGAGAGGAAATATCCACTCCTCCGGCTGTAATGGGAAGTGCAGATCCCTTGTGTCTATTGCCAGCTCGACCTGCAGTGACCTGACAGGCTCGTAGGTCCAGGTCCACTAGAAGTGATGAGAGATGTAGAAACTGATGTAGAGATGAGTGACGTAGATGTAGGACAGATGTAGGGATGTAGACATAGCGTAGCAAGATCCCCTTCCGCGTACAAAACAGCTGATGGTGGTAGATGCTTTTAAATTTTGAGAGGCTGATTACTCTCGTTCATCATATAGGCTGTTTACACCACATGTCACTTCACTGCTCGAGGACGGGAGGTGCAGGGTCTCGCCCATGAGGGTGAAGACGATAGAAAGGAGAGGTGTGTAGGAATAGCGTCGGGTGTGACGCCCTGGTGACCATTACCAACCTTCGTGATTCAGATCTTTCTTTAAAATCGTAAGTCGATTCATAAGTTGGGTCGTCCGTACCATTTTCCCTTCCCCTTTAACACCTGCTTAACTCCCAAAACCTAATCGCCCACTTGTCGTATGCCAGCGCTGCTAATTTTTGCTTGCCTTCGAGTGATGATCCGTCCGGCTGTCCTGGCTGAGTTCGAACCACTCCTACTGGGCCTTAACTTAAGATGTATCCTTCGTCCTCCTCACCGCCACTCTCTCAGCTACAGACATTCCGCCTTCATTCGCCACAGAATGATTTGTTCGGCCAAAAAAAAATCCCTCCCAGTAGTGCCGGATGCCAGCTGGATGAGTGACTCCCAGGTAGGATAAATGTCCTCATGAATAAATCCTCTTAGCACTCCGCTGAACGACCGCATTGCTGCGTGGAACACCCATAATATGTTTTTCCACGCAAACAGTTCGGTTCCTACTTTAAAAGGGAGCTAGTTTATTCATAGGACTTATGTGACACCGACTACGCTTTACCACCCGTCTTATTATCTCTGTCCGGGAGAGGCCCCTATGCCTACTGTCCCGGCCCTATCGGGGCTCCGCCGGACCTGCGCCCTCTGTCCCGGCCCTATCGTTAACGTTAAACACTCCGGGTCAGCGGCACGAGTTTATCAGCGACAGAAACGAGGTCGCAGTGACAGCTAATGAATCGCATTTCTCATACACCGTCCTTAAACAATCGTCGGTAGGAAGCGATGCTGGACCAATAGCTAATAGCGCATAGCCGATTATGCATACGTAATCTTAGACAGACAATCCCCTGGCGGTAACTTACCAGTCTCCGATTTGTGTTGTCCCCCTCAACATAGAGCACACCTCTAAGCGACAGAATGAACCGATCCTTTAGAACCAATCGATGCCGTCTCAGTGATATGGTCCTTACATTAGTTATCCTTATCTGCCAAGCTAGAATCACGAGTCTCTACCCAACCTCACTAATACTTTGTCTGATAGTTGGGTTACCTGGCGTTTTACCCGTTCAACGAAAGTTAACATTCCGTGATTCGAAATTGTTCAAAACTCTGATACATAACGTTAAATTTACTGAAGCGGAAACGTACTTAATCATTACACTCTGGCTTATGGCTAAGTGTTGCGAGCAAGGCGAGAACGAATTAATCGAAACATTCGAACCACAGCCGAAACATAATCATTATCAGCGGCTAAACTGGCTTCATTCATGTCTTACCTCATGCTGTCGGGGGACCGTATTGCCGGGTACATGTCCTTCCTTCAACGACCATCTCAATTCCATCACGTCTCCTTTCCCTAGTAAAATGTTACACAAATTCACAACGTTTATTCTAACTCAGCAACTAAGCAAACAATTT
>JAXIVJ010016208.1:0-29519 GCA_036785665.1 Chirona hameri
AATTTTTTTTTGGTGGGGAGTATATCTGGATAATTTAGCCAAATATTTTTAGGCTGGTCATGTTGCATATGGGGAGACGAATCTCGACGAGATAAACACTGCGGTATCAGTCACATATCTCTAGCTAGCACGTCTCTAGCTCTCCCGTTTGTTCCTAGCATTTCCTAAAATTTCAGGAGGCACATCCAAACGCCCCTTCCCCAGCACGGCGCGGGTTAGGCCCAATACACTGAGCTTTGATCCATGTAAAATAAAACACGCGTGCATCAGCGTTGTCAGTGCCAGGAGGAAGCCAAATACAGTTTAGTAAAATTACGGCCTGACCATTTATGTTACTGAACTAGTGACTAACACGAGAGTATTTTGTTCTGCTCCCTCGCGTATTTCGCAATATCTCGTAAACTACCGCCAATATCGTCTCCAAGCTTTCAGTACCCGCTTTCACATCAAGCACCGCTCACTAAACGGCTAAACGATTTAGCGAACGATAGAAAACGACAATGGCAAAATGTCGATGCCTCTTGCCATTTTCGCACATACTCCTTCCTATTCCGAACTCCAGACGAAAAACGTTAACATTTAATTCCAACTGGCCATTTGTGCGTTCAAGTTGGGGAGGGGACACAAATAATACATATGTTGTTTTATGTTGAGCAATAAGTTCCATGACTAGAGATATTTCGTTACGATTCGTCATAAATCTGAAGAAAATTTGAATATAAACTTTTCAGGTATTGATATCTCTAATTCTGCACCTTCAAATGGTTCCGCTAACTTGTACGGACAGTCCGTCCGTACCAGGCCTACGTCATCCCAACGCCTCCAACGTGATTGGGTGGTTTGGCCAAATAAATGACTTGTATTAGGGTACACCTCTTCTGGTGTTTAAAAACGCTGTACGTGAAAAGTGCAGCTTTGAGCGGGTAAATATATGTTTTGAGTTCTAGTCCTTGAATTAAAATAATTAACATCGTAATTAAATGTATCTTTTACTTTTTTTGGTATGGCAGCGATTTAAGAAGTCGATTTCGTGCATTGCAGTATTTTAAGTTTCGTTTGGCTAATATTTACATTTTTGACGCACGATTTTCTTACGTTTCCATGGTGACTAACAAACAAAACAGCATACGCTGGAGAGCGACGGTACCCATTCGTATTTACCGTGTTGTGCGACGCGTTGGTGAGGTTCTTTGATCGCATCGCTAACTCCAATTTAAGTGGCAGGATTACTACTGCTGTGATGACTGACTGATTTTATATTGTAAGCCTTACATAACTATAATGAATGGTGAATGCTGTAAAAATAAATATAATGGTGTACCCCCTATGACGTCCTTTGACAACCTGCGCACTGGGATGGCGCTACCTGGTATTTCTATTGCATTGGTCCGTACAAGTTTGTGTAGGCTCGCCAACGTGTACGAACACTGTCCGTACTTTCCATAGTGGTGGCGACGCCCACGCGACTAGTCAATGCTTCAATGGCACCTAAAAAATATTCCGGTTGGTAACCATGGTAGAATGTGAATGCATAGCAGAACACAAAGAACGAGATGCAGAAGGACGCACATTAATGCCACATGACTTAGGATTACTTAGGCGTAAAAGTCATGACGCAACAGCAATGACGCAGCAACGATGCAACCACGTCACAAACTGCCACTGGTCACATATCTCGGCAATCCCTATCCCTTGGCAACTCTAGGCAATCCCGAGCAACAACTACACTCCTACACTCCTGTCCAGAACAATCTCTGCTCGCAGCGAGTGTCCCTGCGGGGACTCCCTCCGGTGCAGGCAGCGATAGGACCCGGGGCGGGCGGCGGGTGGGTGAGCATGGGTGGATGTGACACCCTGTCCAGTTTGACGGATGGTCCCTGCTCGCCGCCGGCGGTACGCAATGCAAGCCGAGATTGATTAATGGGGCCGACTCATTTTTAGAGCGATATCTTGCATCGCTGCATCGAATCGGATCGGTCGAGTCAATTTGTCTGCCGATATTTTCAGGTCTTTTTTCATTTGTGATGATATCTGAGATGGTGGGCTTTAATATAATGGAAATGCGTGTATCATGTGGCTGGAGAAGATGCAATGATAAGGCACACACATTTGATGTTAGATCGGTAAGTTACACCGGGATGATCAATCTAAACCTAATTCCCATCCATACTTCCAAGCAAACCAGCTGGAACTGATAAGAGATGATGTGAATTGATTCTAGTGATGGATATATATGACATGTCTTGTTATGCACAGTATCAATACAACACACCTTTAAAAAAAATGATACAAGATGGTATGCATTGATGTTAACGAGAATTAATGACAATATTAAACTGGTGAGCAAAGTGAAAAATGTCAACTCATCATTTGAAATACAAACTTGCCCATTGAAAACCTGAAGTTCATGTTTTCTCAAAAGTATAGTAAGATATATTAAGATAGGCGATTATGTACACTGATTTTTGTGATTGATAAATGATCCGTCACGTTATGGATGTAATCAATGCAACACACATCAAAAATGATAAATGCTAGCATATCTTCAATGTTAACGAGCATTTACGACAAAATTGCATTGTTCAACTGGTGAGCAAAGTGGAACTTCCTCACTTTTGGAGAGTTGGGATAGGCTCCCAATTCAAAATCAAATGCATGCTATCGGAGGAGTTACATGCTTTTAAGTAAGATTCTCGTAGATAAGTTCCTTTTGTTATTCTTGAACGTATTATTTTCAAACAAAACTCATTTTCAAATGAAGTCGTTTGACGTACAAATATGCATTTCATATGAGATGCAAAAACAATTAATTTCGAAACTCTATAGCTTTCTCTATTGTGTTAACCCGCGCCCCGCTGGGGGACATAATCTGCTCCCCTCCCGGATTTTCTCAATATCTTGAAAACTATCAAAGGAGATGTGGACATGAAACTTTCGGTACCTTATGCTGCATCAATGTTACGCTTTCGCACCAAATGTCAACAAAATTGGTCGAGCACTTTGGGAGACAATGACGTTTTAGTGACGTCATGTCATGCCATTTTTGGTGGCAAAACGATAAATGTTTGAAAATTCGTAGCAAATCGAGTTTTAAAGGTAATTGTAAATACAAAACGTCAAAAGAAAGATAATTACATTTTCTTCCAAATAGTTTTATCGGATTGTTCATATTTTGAGTTTTGACCCCCCCCCCCCCCACCAAAAAAAAAATCGGAACAATTTCCACAATATATATATTTTTTAAGATATTAAAAAACGGAGTAAATATTGGAGAACCAAGTATGAACAATACCTAAACCAAATTTAAAAGCAATATCTTTATTTTTAACTGACTTATGGCTCCCTAAGTATAAGTAACTCATGACGTAATTTTGAAAATTGCGCTTTTTTGCTTTTATTGACCATATACAGACAAATAAATTACACCACTGTATTTCTGAGACAAAACTGGCCTATAAACATACCTTTATACTTCGATTAATCAATCTTAAATTTTGACCTTATGTGACCTGACCTTGACTTGAGGGGCATTATATGAGGTCAGGTTGTGAAAATGGCTGCTATTATCGAATCATACGGGTGAAATAACCCATACAACATGTGTCGCATGGCTTTCGTAGACCTCTTGCCAATAGTGACCTTTTGTGACCTGACTGTCCTTGACCTTTGCTTACAATTTCGCTTTCGCTTACGCGGGAGAAGCATTACAGCTTTGAGAGCACTTTGTGCGATAATAGTTGCAATCTAAGGTTTTTGATGGAAAGTATGTCCCATCAACCCAAATACCTCGATTTTGACATTTGACCTGACCGTGACCTGACATGTGACTTTATTTTGACAATTTCGCGTATGCTTTAGATGCGTCTCAATGAGAGCTTTCGAGTGCCGCCTTGCACGTCTCGCTATATTTTTTAACATATATTTAAAACATATACTTGTTTTAAACATATATTTTTGCCCCCCCCCCCTGCCATTTTAGGAGGCCCCTTCATGCTTCAAAGAGGCCCCATCTCGCAGGTCCCAATGCGGAGGTCACAGGGACCCTTGGAAGCCAGAGGGGGTCCTATGGAGGTCAGAGGGGGCATGTGAAGGCCAGAGGAGGCCATCTGGAAGCCAGAGGGGAGATAAGATGGGACCTATGGAGGTCAGAGGTCGGCCCTGGAGGACAGAGGGTCATTTGGAGGTCAGAAAGGCCACTGCAGGCCAGAGGGGCCCTCTGGAATCCAGAGAGGCTCTCTGGAGGTCAAAGGCCAGGGCCCCTGTAAGCCAGAGGGAGTCCTATGCAGAGGTGCAGCCAGGTGGGGGGGGGGGGAATTGCCCCCCACCCTTACGGATCGCAGGAGGCCCCACCGATATTGGCCCAGATACCATTTCCATTAGCTAAATGACTAAAAGTGCCACAGAGGAGCCCTCAAATCAGGCAAGAGTCACTCTGGTGCATGCTAAGGGCCCTCAGAGACACTGAAGGGCTTTCGAAGCCAGCCCAAGGGGCCTCTTGCGCATGTCCAGAGGCCCATTGAGCCCACTTAAGGGCGCAAAAACCTGTCCAGGGGCTTCTAGAGCATGTCCACTTGTTCAGGGGCCAATTGAGCCCACCCAGGACCCAAACCACCTACCCAATGGCCTCTCGAGCATGTCCAGGGGCCCATTGAGTATGTTTAGGGGCCTCTCGAACCTGCCCCGGGGACCCATTAGAGTCTGTTCAGGGGCCTCTCGAACCTAGCCAGGGGCCATTAGAGTCTTCCCAGGGGCCAATCGAGTCTGTTCGGGGGCCTCTCGAACCTGCCCAGGGGCCATTAAAGCCTGTCCAGGGGCCGGTCGAGCTTGCCCAGGGGCCCATTGAGTCTGTTCAAGGGCCTCTTGAACCTGCTAGGGGCCATTAGAGTCTGATCAGCGGCCTCTCGAGCTTATCCAGAGGGCCATTGAGTCTGTGAACGGGGCCCTCGAGCCTGCCCAGAGGCTGCTAGCCGTCGCCTGGAGCGCCTGCTATAGCTGGAGCGCCTGCTAACCGTGGTCGGCGCGGTCATAATGAGCGGTAATGTGGTGTATTCTGACCCACCTGGTGCAATGTTTTCTTGGGTTTAAAAATGGTAATTTGATCAATTTGATGCGTTTTTTATTCGGGCGGGGGGAGGGGAGTAGTACAAAACAATTTAACAATTTCCCTCTCAGGAGAGTGTGTGCCTCAATATCTGTCAGCCAGAGGCGTCGCCGACGGGAGGGTCGAGAGGGGTCGACCCCCCATGTTTTCCCATTTTAACAATTTATCGTAAAAATTGCCTTTGCAGCAGTCAAAATTAAGCTATCTAGTGTGAAAACTGGAAAATTTCGCGCAGCTTCGCGGAATGACACAAGTTTCGCAATAGCATATACAAATTTGAAAAATGGGAACATGCATTTCAGTAAGCGTCTGTCAGAGTCTCTCCTTGGCGGCAATTGCTGGCCACAGGGCCCATTCCCTTAATCAAATGGTCACTTTCAAGCAGGCTACATGTGTTTAGCTAGTCTGCCGAGTTACGAAAAAGGCGACGCGAACGCAAAGACGAGGAGATCGGCACCCGGAAGCTGCTCCAGCGGTGCCCAATTTGCTGGACCGAGCTAATAGTGGGTACAGGCCAGGACCATTTCCCCAAGCCATCTCCCCCAGGCTCCTCCAGATCCACAGGGACCATTTATGTGCGGAAAAGACGTTCTGCCTCTTGCTGCTTTCAAACCATTTGCACTGTTACCAGTTGTTTGTTACAGTTCGGTACATATGTAAATGTATAGGTACAGTTATTTTTATAATATGTACTATTGAGCGCCGACTCCCACCGGTCATCGTGATTTACTATCCGAGGCTAATGTATATGAAAACTACCTTCATTTCAATATTTGTCATCATACCGAGATGTGCAACCAGGAAAAGAGGTCACCTAGCTTGGCTCCACTCACGGTCTGGTTCCAATATTAAAATTTCGTTTTCCAGGACCTAAAATTAACATTTTCACAACGCTTCGCGGCGTCACATCAGTAGTCATCATCAAAGCGAAGCCATAGTCATCGTCTTCGGTTCGTCGTAACGCTAAATTGAATGAATATAATTTTTAGCTTCTTATCCTCTACAAGGCCCACCCCTATATTTCTGGGTTTTATGCAGGCAAACCCGTATAAATTTGGCGGCGCTACCTAACAAGTACCTACCTACTATAACATGACAATCCACATACAAAATGTTGCAAAGGCGGTAATTGCGGGCGGTAATTGGCGGTAATTAATAAATACACTATATAAATGTGGGTACATTTTACGTCATTTCAGCCCCCACTCAAAAGCTGACCCCCACCTGTTGTCAGCTAAGATAGGTTTTATCTCCTGTACGTAGCAATACAAATTAGTAATGCGCTCAGTACTGAGAGTACTGGTCCAATCCAGCTCATCAAAAGTTGACGAAGAAACATTGTTAAAAAGAGGGCTTCACAAAATAAAGTGGCCGAAATCCATAGAGTTTTTCATATCCAGTTTTTTTTTGGGGGGGGCTCTCCCAGGGGCTTGTCCCCTTTCTGAAGGTCTGACTGCGCCCCTGGTCCTAAGGAGGTCAGAGGTACCCCTGCAGTCCAGAAGCGGCCCTCTGGAAGCCAGAGGGGAGGTGAGAGGAGCCCTATGGAGGTCAAAGGCCTTTTCTCAAATGGAGGCCCCCTAAATTTGTACTTCCCCCCCCCCCCCCCCTGACAAAAATCCGTGGCGCCGCCCCTGTAGAGATGTACCTAGGGACCGATTATTTTGAGTATCCAAGCCCACCAATGGGTAGCAGACAATGGGTAGCAGATATCCCGAAAAAATAACTCCTAGTTATTAATAGGTTTGAAATTTTTGACGCGATCTGTTCCCTGTGCTTCTCTTATTTTGACCAAACTCCAGCAAGCCTGTGCGCAGCTTCCAGACAGGTATGCAGCAACTGTTGACACCAGGCCCTGGATCCGTTGGTTATGCCTTTCCAACTCATGTGCGAGACCGTCTCCACATTTATTGCGATGCTGTATGTTGTAAACACAGTCAAAATCAGCCTTGTATCGCGCCAACTGATCGCACATACCTGCTAACGAAAATACCGTATTCGTTCACCAGTCACCACTACTAGGTGTTATCATTGATCTCATTTCGTCAACTCTCGACAGTTGTACCGCACATCAGTAGCACACACACACACCTAAAATTCGCACATCAGTAGCACACGCAGTCACCTTACACGAAATTGATAGGACAGTTATGACATGTCTCAGATCCCATGCTGTAGGGGGCCCGCTAAAAAGTGACCGAAATCCGCGATTTGACCGCTCTTAGGGCTCTGATCCCCCGAAATGGAATCCTGCGTGCGCCACTGAATTGCACCCTCGCCCTTCTTCACCGTGCTTCTTTGTTCCCGCCCTTCGCTTGTGTGCTTCTGTGCTCCGGTCATTCCATGCCTTGCTCCTGTGCCCGGTCCTTCCTTGCCTTGCTCCTCCTGTTCCCCGGTCCTTCCTTGTCTTGCCCCTGTTCCCCGGTCCTTCCTTGCCTTGCTCCTCCTGTTCCCCGGTCCTTCCTTACCTTGCTCCTCCTGTTCCCGGGTCCTTCCTTGCCTTGCTCCTCCTGTTCCCCGGTCCTTCCTTGCCTTGCTCCTCCTGTTCCCCGGTCCTTCCTTGCCTTGCTCCTCCTGTTCCCCGGTCCTTCCTTGCCTTGCTCCTCCTGTTCCCCGGTCCTTTCTTGCCTTGCTCCTCCTGTGCCCCGGTCCTTCCCTGCCTTTCTCCTCCTGTTCCCCGATCCTTCCTTGCCTTGCTCCTCCTGTGCCCCGGTCCTTCCTTGCCGTCATGCCCCTGTTCCCGGTCCTTCCTTGCCTTGCTCCTCCTGTGCCTCGGTCCTTCCTTGCCTTGCTCCTCCTGTGCCCCGGTCCTTCCTTGCCTTGCTCCTCCTGTGCCCCGGTCCTTCCTTGCCTTGCTCCTCCTGTGCCCCGGTCCTTCCTTGCCTTGCTCCTCCTGTGCCCCGGTCCTTCCTTGCCTTGCTCCTCATGTGCCCCCGCCCTTCCTTGCCTTGCTCATCATGTGCCCCCGTCCTTCCTTGCCTTGCTCCTCCTGTGCCCCGGTCCTTCCTTGCCTTGCTCCTCCTGTGCCCCGGTCCTTCCTTGCCGTCATGCCCCTGTGCCCGGTCCTTCCTTGCCTTGCTCCTCCTGTGCCCCGGTCCTTCCTTGCCTTGCTCATCATGTGCCCCGTCCTTCTTTGCCTTGCTCCTCCTGTGCCCCGGTCCTTCCTTGCCTTGCTCCTCATGTGCCCCGGTCCTTCCTTGCCTTGCTCCTCCTGTTCCCCGGTCCTTCCTTGCCTTGCTCCTCCTGTGCCCGGTTCTTCCTTGCCTTGCTCCTCCTGTGCCCCGGTCCTTCCCTGCCTTGCTTATCCTGTTCCCCGGTCCTTCCTTTCCTTGCTCCTCCTGTGCCCCGGTCCTTCCTTGCCTTGCTCCTCCTGTGCCCCGGTCCTTCCTTGCCTTGCTCCTCCTGTTCCCCGATCCTTCCTTGCCTTGCTCCTCCTGTTCCCCGGTCCTTCCTTGCCTTGCTCCTCCTGTGCCCCCGTCCTTCCTTGCCTTGCTCCTCATGTGTCCCGGTCGTTCCTTGCCTTGCTCCTCCTGTTCCCCGGTCCTTCCTTGCCGTCACGCCCCTGTGCTCCCCGCACCTCCAGTCTTGCTCCTCCTGTTCCCCGGTCCTTCCTTGCCTTGCTCCTCCTGTTCCCCGGTCCTTCCTTGCCTTGTTGCTCCTGTTCCCCGGTCTTTCCTTGCCTTGCTCCTCCTGTTCCCCGGTCCTTCCTAGCCGTTACGTCCCTGTGCTCTCCGCACCTCCAGTATTGCTCCTCCTGTTCCCCGGTCCTTCCTTGCCTTGCTCCTCCTGTTCCCCGGTCCTTCCTAGCCTTGCTCCTCCTGTTCCCCGGTCCTTCCTTGCCGTCATGTCCCTGTGCTCCCCGCACCTCTAGTATTGCTCCTCCTGTTCACCGGTCCTTCCTTGCCTTGCTCCTCCTGTTCGCCGGTCCTTCCTAGCCTTGCTCCTCCTGTTCCCCGGTCCTTCCTTGTCTTGCTCCTCCTGTTCCCCCGTCCTTCCTTGCCTTGCTCCTCCTGTGCCCGGCCCTTCCTTGCCTTGCTCTTCCTATGCCCCGGTACTTCCCTGCCTTGCTTCTCCTGTTCCCCGGTCCTTCCTTTCCATGTTCCTCCTGTGCCCCGGTCCTTCCTTGCCTTGCTCCTCCTGTGCCCCGGTCCTTCCTTGCCTTTCTCCTCCTGTTCCCCGATCCTTCCTTGCCTTGCTCCTCCTGTGCCCCGGTCCTTCCTTGCCGTCATGCCCCTGTGCCCGGTCCTTCCTTGCCTTGCTCCTCCTGTGCCCGGCCCTTCCTTGCCTTGCGCCTCCTGTTCCCCGGTCCTTCCTTGCCTTGCTCCTCCTGTTCCCCGGTCCTTCCTTGCCTTGCTCCTCCTGTGCCCCGGTCCTTCCTTGCCTTGCTCCTCATGTGCCCCCGTCCTTCCTTGCCTTGCTCCTCCTGTGCCCCGGTCCTTACTTGCCTTGCTCCTCCTGTTCCCCGGTCCTTCCTTGCCTTGCTCCTCCTGTTCCCCGGTCCTTCCTTGCCTTGCTCCTCCTGTGCCCCCGTCCTTCCTTGCCTTGCTCCTCATGTGCCCCGGTCCTTCCTTGCCTTGCTCCTCCTGTCCCCCGGTCCTTCCTTGCCGTCACGCCCCTGTGCTCCCCGCACCTCCAGTCTTGCTCCTCCTGTTCCCCGGTCCTTCCTTGCCTTGCTCCTCCTGTTCCCCGGTCCTTCCCTGCCTTGTTCCTCCTGTTCCCCGGTCCTTCCTTGTCTTGCTCCTCCTGTTCCCCGGTCCTTCCTTGCCGTCATGCACCTGTGCTCCCCGCACCTCCAGTCTTGCTCCTCCTGTTCCCCAGTCCTTCCTTGCCTTGCTCCTCCTGTTCCCCGGTCCTTCCTTGCCTTGTTCCTCCTGTTCCCCGGTCCTTCCTTGCCTTGCTCCTCCTGTTCCCCGGTCCTTCCTTGCCGTCACGTCCCTGTGCTCCCCGCACCTCCAGTATTACTCCTCTTGTTCCCCGGTCCTTCCTTGCCTTGCTCCTCCTGTTCCCCGGTCCTTCCTAGCCTTGCTCCTCCTGTTCCCCGGTCCTTCCTTGCCGTCAAGTCCCTGTGCTCCCCGCACCTCCAGTATTGCTCCTCCTGTTCCCCGGTCCTTCCTTGCCTTGCTCCTCCTGTGCCCGGCCCTTCCTTACCTTGCTCCTCCTGTTCCCCGGTCCTTCCTTGCCTTGCTCCTCCTGTTCCCCAGTCCTTCCTTGTCTTGTTCCCCCTGTTCCCCGGTCCTTCCTTGTCTTGCTCCTCCTGTTCCCCGGTCCTTCCTTGCATTGCTCCTCCTGTTCCCCGGTCCTTCCTTGTCTTGCTCCTCCTGTTCCCCGGTCCTTCCTTGCCGTCATCCCCCTGTGCTCCCCGCACCTCCAGTCTTGCTCCTCCTGTTCCCCGGTACTTCCTTGCCTTGTTCCTCCTGTTCCCCGGTCCTTCCTTGCCTTGCTCCTCCTGTACCCCGGTCCTTCCTTGCCTTGCTTCTGTTCCCCGGTCCTTCCTTGCCTTGCTCCTCCTGTTCCCCGGTCCTTCCTTGCCTTGCTCCTCCTGTTCCCCTGTCCTTCCTTGCCTTGCTCCTCATGTTCCCCGGTCCTTCCTTGCCTTGCTCCTCCTGTTCCCCGGTCCTTCCTTGCCGTCATGTCCCTGTGCTCCCCGCACCTCCAGTATGGCTCCTGTGAAGACCTGAACAGGGTCAATCGCCGGCATATTCACACAAGTCAGTGCTCCCTGTTTGCTCCCAGCCGCCGCAGCATATTAAACCTATTCATTTATCACCGAAATCCGATTTGTTCTTCAATAACTTTTAATTCATCATAGCCTCCTATTCAGCACCTGGGACGGCCGGCGGAAATTGGTTCGACGCTGGCTTGGCTTTGACAGAGCCGTCGCAGCATCAAAGCCAGAGCTGCTGACGCTGCCCCGAACGGTAGTCTTTCCGGGATCCAAACAACCAGAAAATATGTGCAGCAAAGTGAGGAAATGACTCGTTATTACATACAAATCCATCATCATTATGGCACCTGAAGCGGTCGCGACCAGAAATTTAGCGTTATGTGTTTTCAATTTAATGCCTTGCTTACCACGTCCGGGCCGGCGGCGGAGACGGCGTGGCGACGCGCATTAGCGGGCCGTGTTAAGCCGTGCCCTGTCTCGGACGGTGGTCCGACGGTACCGCGGGTTCACTGACGCCGTGACCAGGCCGCCGCCGCTGGAGACGGGCCGCTACCGGGCGGGGGCGGGGGCGGGGGCGGCCGCCGCTCACAGTCGCTACCCGTTGCCCGGAAATGTGAGATGCACCGTGTCACTCTTAGTTCCACCGTTCAGCTAGTTGGGCCGATTTAGTCATCTTGTCCCTGCCCTTTCCGGGGCTCAAATGTCTCCCAATTATGTTCTGCATCAGCCTCGGGCACGTCTCATGTCATGTCTCGTGTCACGTCTCATGTCACGTCTCGTGTCACGTCTCGTGTCACGTCTCATGTCACGTCTCGTGTCACGTCTCGTGTCACGTCTCATGCCACGTCTCGTGTCACGTCTCGTGTCACGTCCCGTGTCACGTCTCGTGTCACGTCTCATGTCACGTATCGTGTCACGTCTCGTGTCACGTCTCGTGTCACGTCTCGTGTCACGTCTCGTGTCACGTCTCGTGTCACGTCTCGTGTCACGTCTCGTGTCACGTCTCGTGTGACGTCTCGTGTCACGTCTCGTGTCACGTCTCGTGTCACGTCTCGTGTCACGTCTCGTGTCACGTCTCGTGTCACGTCTCGTGTCACGTCTCATGTCACGTCTCGTGTCACGTCTCGTGTCACGTCTCGTGTCACGTCTCATGTCACGTCTCGTGTCACGTCTCATGTCACGTCTCATGTCATGTCTCGTGTCACGTCTCATGTCACGTCTCGTGTCACGTCTCATGTCACGTCTCATGTCACGTCTCATGTCACGTCTCATGTCACGTCTAATGTCACGTCTCATGTCACGTCTCATGTCACGTCTCATGTCACGTCTCATGTCACGTCTCGTGTCACGTCTCGTGTCACGTCTCGTGTCACGCCTCGCATCACGTCTCGTGTTACGTCTCAGGAACGGCCCGGGACCGTTTCGGACAGTTTCTGAGATAGTCACGAGTGTTTCGTTTGTCAATAATGCATGGTTTGTGCCGAGCTGTTCCGCGATGTTTCGAGCACACCCCGAGTGGTCACAAGCACTGTCCTCAGGTCACCCTCGTATCGTCGAGAGCACCGAGGATATGTCCCGGGATCGTTTCGTTTGCGGCATCTGAATAGATTAGTGAATTTGATTGCTGTTAACACTGAACTGAACGTTGTCTCGCGGAGGAGCGAAGAGCAGGCTCCTGTTCCTCCGTCACGGAGGCAGCTACCACCAGCGTCCAGCAGTGACCGGATGGCCGAACCCGTTCCGACGGTCTGCTCACAATAAATCAGCATACATTGATTGGCGTGCTTCACAAAGGTCAAAGAGTTACATTTCTGTCAGTTATGGCTGATAACAGCGTGCTCATAGTTTATGTTGACCAAAACACGAACTCAAAAGAACATGTAAGTATAGTGAACGAAGGTTAACACCGCAATCCAGCAAATGAAGGTTAACACCGCAATCCAGCAATGAAGGTTAACACCGCAATCCAGCAAATGAAGGTTAACACCGCAATCCACCAAATGGAGGTTAACACCGCAATCCAGCAATTAGCAAATGCATCGACTCGACGCATCCCTGTACTGCACAACTCCAATACGATGAGGAAAAGAACTGCGATCGATAATAACCTCAATCCAGCCTGAAAAATAAACATATATATCCCACCCCAAAGCCGTTTCATTGTGTCGATATTTCGCCGATGACATTTTCGCTTTCCATTGCTGATCAACAACAGCCGTAATGAACAGTAACAACAGAATGGTAATGACAGAAGGCGCTGTTTAGAATCCCGTGTCTGCCGGGTGGCAGCCAGTCACATCAATTTGGACAGGCCGACATCCCCTCTCTCATTGAATAATGTCACCTTTTGTGTCGCAGTTCCCGTGCACGTTTTTCACACAGACGCCGACGACGCGCTGGTGTTTTTTTACCACTCGCTCATCAGACTCAGAATCGAAAACGGTGAGAAGTTTATTCCCATCCGGCACATTATACCGGGCTTTTGGGCGAATATGTCGCGCAGTTTCGCAGGTTACATAAAAAGCCTGCCTCCGTAGGCCAGTCTGGTTTCATAAAAAAATGGATTTTGTAAAGAGGCGCGCCGCGTTCCCACTTGTTCTTTCCCATGGAATTCTTTTTTAGCCATTAACTGCGGGTCTCCCCTGGGAAGTGGCGCCCGGTGCCTCACCTGCGCGCGACGCCGGCGCTGAATTCTCCCTTTTACCGGCGAATTCCGCCAGCCAGTCGAGCAGGGCGAATGCCTAAAAAGCGCCGGCCGATTCGTGAATATGTGTGATCAGGCACCGGCGGCGTCCTGCGATGATGAACGAGACTGCTGTACCGCCTCTCACATTATACGATGGGCCACAAGACCGCGCACATATTCCACTAATCCTTTGGAGGCCACCGCCCGATCAAAAGAATTCTACATGAGACTGTGGCAGCGCCGTGAAAAAAAAGTGATTTCCTTATCGAGCCGTAAAAAACCGTTTCTACACAAAATCGTCGGCAGGTATTCACTACAGACGCCGTCAAGTTGCAGGCATTGCACCAGCCCTTTGAACCCGGCACGTCGCTGGGTTTGCACTGAATCCCACCAGTCCTAATCTGGGCCCTTTCTGGAAAGGGTAGCCCAGTTTACACTGGATCCCGGAAAAGCATGCTTTGGGGTGAAAGGCTTCGAACAGAACACCGTTTCCCCCTTTCTTGTGTATTGTTGTGTGAGATTCGGCATTTTTTCACAATAGATAATTTTCCGTTAGGTCCCGCGATCGGCGCAACTCTTTACATAGCCGGTTTCTATGGGGGTCCGATGCCGGGGCCAGATTATGAAAAATGGGGCAGACGGGGTTAAATAGGCTCCCTTCAGCCAGAAGACGCGCCAGTCGCGAGGCTGTTAAACAAACAAAGCTGCCAGCAGTCCCTCCAGAGCGCCAGATTGGCCTGATTTTACTTTCATCACCCCTCGGCGTCTCAGAGGAGGGGCTAAGCAGCGTCCTGTCCGCCACCACTCGGCCGAGCCGCCGTCACAATGCAAACGACACGACACCTCACTATGACGCATTGGTGGGGTTCATTTTTCACCGCCTTCCGACGGACTTCATCCTTCCGTGGTCTGAAATCCGCCTCCGGTGGCGGCGCCGGAAATCATCGCTCATCGCCGGAGCGACCACCTCCACTGCCCCCCCCCCCCCCCCTCTCTTCAAGAATATACTCAGAGTCACACCCCGCCCCGCACAGCTCTGCCGCTGACCCGCGCCTCTGCTGCCGTCTCACGGCTCAGGTCAGCGCCTCCCAGACTCCTCCGTGACCCCGTCTGACCTGCCGCCGACCCCGGTCACGACGCCACCGCCGCGCAGAGTCGCCATTTTGCCTCAGAGACAAAGCCGGCGGTGACGCGGCGAATTCGCCGCTTTCTAATTCGCGCGGCGCGGGCGGCCTTCGCTCGTCCGGCGGCCATTCACAGTCGCCGAATATGCATAACTCGGCGGTGCGACGTGAATAGCGCTGCGGCAGGTGGCGCATTCAGCCAAGCGCCGCGCTGCGCCGCCGACAAGTGCACTAAACAGATGCACGGACAGCCCACAGCCGCCGCCGATCTGCATCCTGTGCTGCCGAGGTCCGTGAGCTGGCGCGTCGGCGCTGGTGGCGGCGGGGGCCCGAGCGGGAGTCACCTGCCGTGACCGGTGCTGCTCAGAAGGACGGCAGCGGGCGGTACGTTTGGTGACGAATCACGAGGTGTCACGGATAGCGAGCGTCGCACCGCGCCGGCCGCCCCAGGTCGCCCCAGGTCACTGCAGATACCAAGCCCACTGAGCACGGCACAAAGAGGGGCGCGCAGCGCGCGTGGATGACGTATCACTCTCTGGGCAGCGACGGCGGCGGCGGCGGCGGGTTTCGGGTGTCATTAACAGGACCTCATGCCGCGCTGTCTGCTGAGGCAGGGCTATTGATGAAGCTACAGATACAGATGCTGCTACAGCTACAGTTACAGCTACATATACAGCTTCAGCTACAGTTACAGCTACAGCTACAGCTACAGCTACAGCTACAGCTACAGCTACAGCTACAGCTACAGCTACAGCTACAGCTACAGCTACAGCTACAGCTACAGATGCAGATACAGATACAGCTACAGCTGCTGCCCCAGCAGACAGCGGCACACGGTTAGAAGCGGCAAATGACAGCACGTGAGACAGAGAGTGAGCAATGAAGGGAAGAACGGGCAGTGTCAATTTGAGGAATGCTTCGCTGGCAGCTGGTGGAGGGGAGGACAGTTTGGATTGGATTGTCAATGCCCCCAAATTGATGTGGGAAAAAGGAAAGGTAGGCAAACAAAAACGATGATTGGTTTATTACTGCGGGACAGGAGTACGCTGTGTCTTACGAATAATACAAAACGTCGACAATAACTATAAGTAAATTAAAAGTTGCAATAATTATTTCGTAATTGTGAAGAATGATTACCTATCATTCGTAACACATGAGCCTAATTGAACAGTTTGGCTAAACTTTACCTAATTCAAGGTGTTAAGTACTGACTCCACGTGCAAAAAAGTGTTTTTGTTTTAAATAAAAACGCTGTTCTCCCGTGTGGACGACGCCATACACAGTTCAATGACACGGTAAGTTTTTGATGATGAAAATCTGAAACCGAAAAAAGCTCATTAAAAAAGCGACAAACATCCGTCGTATATACAGACCTTAAGATATACCTTCGTGAGAGATCTTTGGAGTCGAATTGCTTACAAGCTTGCGCCTTGCACAGACAATAATTCGGTGTGCGGATGCGGAGGCCGCAGTGAGCTCCTAGCTGCTGGCGGAGCTGCGGAAGTCTTCAAAAAGCCGGCTGGAGCGGGTACCAAAAGATGAATATGAAATGCATATCTGGCAACATGTCGTCGATAAACTTGGAACCGAAAATTTTCCCTCGCTGCTCTCTTCACTTCTTTTCTACATGGTGAATAACTTTAGATATGAAGGAAAGGAGCAACCGGAACAATACAAATTGCTTATTGTTAATCACCGAGCGGTCACGAGGTCTTCCTTCGACTAGGTGGAAAATCTACCCCAGCCATGGTTTTCAGAGGCTTATTTCTTTGCAACTACTCAGTTAATGTGGCTGAAAATGTGCTCACAAAAATAGTCATGTCGTACAAATATCGTATTATTTTTTGAAATTCTTCTTGTCGGGTTTACCAGCAGCGCGCGCCGACGCAAAACCCTGTCTTCTCTATAGTGGTGCCGACGCAAAACCCTGTCTTCTCTATAGTGGTGAATGCCCTGTCTTCCCTATAGTGGTAGTTGCCGACGCAAAACCCTGTCTTCTCTATAGTGGTGGTTGCCGACGCAAAACTCTGTCTTCTCTATAGTGGTGGTTGCGCAACCTCCGGCCACTACCCACCGGACTCGCTCTCGGCCGGCCCCGGCTGTCGCGTGATACCCTGTGACCGACGAAGGGCGGCTACCGGGGTCCCTGGCATGTCCTGTTTAACTAACTCAAAGTTTTAAGTTTTCTTTTACGTTAGGAAATAACGCTTGAAAGCAGCCCGCTCGGTTCCCGACCCAAAAAGGGCGCTGTACTGGTTAATAGATTGTGTTGGTGTTCAAATTCAATTACGTTTTCATAGCTTAAAATTGAATTAAAGGGATATTGCCACCTCGCAGGCCAATATAGAGTTGTTGGTGTGTATTGGTAGATTAAGCGTGTATTATTTCACCTGCAAAATTTGGTTCCCGAAACTCCCCCCATTAGATCAAAAAATACATTTGCACCACTCATGATTGGCACACATTCGTAAAATTGGAGTCGCCTCATCACTATTTATAATCACTTCTTTGCGGACTATGATTTGCTTTTGAATATTGCAAACTCAACATCACCATTCCGTCATTGCACTTTAACCCGCGCACTGCAGGGGGAGGAGGTTGATTTCCGCACCCCCCCCCCCCCCCCCCCCCCCCCTCAGATTTTTCGCGGATAGAGAAAAAATGGCGGCGCGCAGCGCCGCCGGGTTTTAACACACCTGTTAGGACTTCAATTGCGCACACTTTGAGAGAGAAAAAATAGCCTCGAGTCATCTCAGGTCAGGTCACCAGACCAGGTCAAGTGACCCACCTCCAAAAATGTTTGCAGTTGTGCCAAAGCCAGAGTTTCTCACCGATCAGTTTGAAACTTACAGGATATCATGAGGGCATCAGTACTTACAATTCGTGTATCTCGGAATTTTGATATCAGAGACCTAAGGTCAGGTCAATTTCGTAACTTCCCATAATAAGTAAATGGGGAAATATACAAATGCTTCTTATTTCAAGGATATGCATGATATTAGTCCAATTACTTCTGGATCATGTTATTATGGGATATTATTTATGATCCAAGTGTTAGTTCAGTGACCCCTATGGGGTATTGTTCAGTGACCCCTATGGGGTCATTTGAGGTCATGCGAGGTCACCATCACTTTGTTGTCAATAACTCCCGACATAAGAAAGATAGATAAATAAAACAGACAGCAATGTGTTTATCTCGTCGAGACACGTCTTCCCATATGCAACATGCCATACTTGGGTCACCACTTGACCTTGAACTGAGGTCATTTTTTTTAGTTAACTTAACAAGGTCACCATGTATATTATTCAAACCGCCTTGACGAGTAAACACAATGGCGTAAACAGTTTTTCGTTATATTTATTAAGTAAAAAGTTAATAGCGAAAAACAATTTTGCAAAAAAAAAGGATTTTTTTTTCCTTTTTTGACCTCTAGAGCCTCAAATTTTGACCTGAAATCAATTTTGAGGACACTTAGTCTATTTAAAATTGCACTGGCTTGCGTTTTCTTCTTCCGTTTGTTTTTAACTAGCATAGTTTCCGAGATATATGGGAATTTCTGGAGCAATGTCCTAAAACAGGAGAGAAAAACTGGAACATTTGACCTTTGCTGACCTCTGGTGACCTCAATTTTGATCTGACCTAAAACAATACTGAACACTTTCGATAGAACTTATATCAAGCTATCAAATGACGTTTTCCGCTTGTTACTACGTAGCGTAGTTTTTTTAGATCTCATGGGGGCGGAAATCAACCCCCTTGCAGTTCGTGTTCGGCGCAAAGTCCCTGCAGTGCGCGGGTTAAAATTAAAATGTGTATACAGTTAATTATATTTTCAACAACCATAGCCTCTTTCATAATGAAACATTAATAAAACAGCAAGAATGGCTATGGCTCGACTTTGGGGCCGTAGGAGATTTGTGACCAATACCTTATAATAATACAATACCTTATAGACTTTTCAAGGTCAAGTCTCGGCGAATTCGGACGCTTCGGCTTTGGGCGGGCGCCAATTTTACAGCCAAACTGGATAAGAGCGGCCATCATGAATCTAGTACTGAGCACAGCTGGGTCCAACGTTTTGGAGTCAGAAATTATAATAATAAAAATTGCCGATACCCTGCTGTAGGTGCTGCAGGAGCAAGTTTGAGCTTGAGCATACACGATTGTTGATCCCCACCATTCATTTAAGTTGCTTTTTAGAAATCCTCCGGGGGTGGCAATATCCCTTTAAGTTTCAGATGGGTCAGAGGAGGCATTTACTTATCGAAAGCTTGCATACGTGAAATGTATCAAAAATACATATATGTCTTTTTGAACACACATACCCCAGAATTATGGGGTATGTTTATTTAAATGAATCATTTATTACGGGACAAATATTTTTGATGTGCAGAAAAACTGCGAGTAATTTAATTAATAATTGTGGAAGATGGTCAATAATGTTCCTAGGAATCTATATTTTTAGACACCCAACTGATAACATCACCAATATAAGTCTAATACGGATATACAGTGACAGGAGAGGAGAAGGAAAGGCGAAAATACCACAGGACACGGTGTTCCTGTAACTGTCACCGACATGTTAGATGATCATGAGAAGTGCGTACTGTGTAGCTAAAGGGAAATATTCACCTTTTGATGTATTTACCCGAGTGTTTATGTGACACATGACACACATGACACATGTATGGTATCAAATTGATTGTGCCTCAATTTAAAAGTGAAATAACAACTTTTTATATTTTTTAAACAAATTGAGAAATAAAAAAATAGGTACTTACATATAGTGACGAACAGTATGATCCATCACTATCTCTAGTTTGAATGTTGATTTGTAAACAGAAATGAAGCATGTGCGCCAAGAAGCGTCACAACGTCCCTGATTGGTCAATTACACAAATCGCCGACACTAAATAAGTCGCCGTCCGGGGCCAAGTTAATCCGCCGAATGCATTACGGTTTTCTGAAACGTTTATTGATTGATTATGGGAAAATGGTTCAGATAAATGTTTCATGTATGCATTGTAATGTATTAAAAACCTGTTCGTTGAAAATGCCTGCGAAAAACGTCATATCTATTTTCAACAAAAACATAAGTCGAGAACACTAAATAGGTCGCCGTCAGGGGCCAAGCTAAACTGCCGATTTAAATGCACTTTTTCAAATCCTTGTTCTTTGTTCATAGAAGTTCGGTACATATTCGCAAAAGATGGGGTACAGAAAACATATTACATACCTTCATGACAAATACAAATGCGTAGGCAGGCTATTTTTAGCTCGGACAGTGAATTCGTTACCGAGTACTTGCTGAGTACCGACTGTTATAAGCGTGGAACGCTTATCAACTTTAACTTGAAATATCTTTCAGTAGGAATGTTTATATGCAAAATGTGATATATTTACAATATATTTTGGTCTCGTCTGTCGATTTCAAGTAATAACTCCATTTGTGTGGAAAAAAGTGAATATTTCCCTTTAACCAACATCAGACAGCTACATCCGCACTATTAGTCATGTATTAAGATACATCCACGTTGTGGCTTTTACGTATCCAGTCAGAGTACATGTGTAGTGATATCTAAATACAAAGGCACAGTTTAAACACGATTAAAAAAACAATACGATCGCGGTCAATAAAAGAGAACACATTGTACATGGTAGGCCTGTCATCGCACGGTATGAGGCTTAACCACCAACCATAAGAAAATTGAAGCGGTCAATGCAGCTCACATGCTATCCACATATCGGAAACCGCAACCCCGACTGCGGGTGTTCACCTTAGACCTTAGAGATGTCAGTATTCCAGGTTTTCGCCGCTCTAAATGCAAACGCACGCTGGCTGCTCGACAGCTTACACAACGGCAGTTCCAGCGCTCCTGCCGCAGCAGCTCGGGACTCGCGTAGCGATACATGGGCTCGCCGGACAAACATGGCCCTGATGGCGGGAGGACACTGCTCGGCGTTAAGCGCTCTGTGCACCTGGATGCGGTCGTGCTGGCGCACCATCTCATCGACTCTCTGCCAGCCAAGCGATACCAGGGCAGGTGTCACATGCTCAAAACGCCGCACTCCCGTCACCAGCCTGGCCGCGAAGTTGACAGTCTTTTGCACTCGGTGCAAGTGACAATGGGCGGCTCCTCCCCAAACGGATAGACAGTATTGGATATGGGGAAATACGTGGGCGTGGATGAGGAGTTTAAGGGCATCAGGTGTGAAGTGATGGCGGATCTTGTATAGGGATGAAAGGATGGCGTTGCATCGTCGGACCACCATGGATATATGAGGTTCCCATGTCAGGTGCTGGTCGAGGAGGACTCCGAGTATTTTTACATTTTGGCATGGATAAATTTCCGAGCCGGACAGAGTGATGTGAAAGTCTTTGACCTTTTTGAGGGATGCTTTGGTTCCGATGATGGTAAAGAAAGTCTTGTTCGGATTCATTTTCAGACTGTTTGCCTGAAACCAATTTTGGAGATGGAGAATCGACTCTTCGACCCGCACCTTGAGGTTGGATAGGCCGTCGGCAGTGGGTGAAGAATGGTCAAGGAGCTGGGTGTCGTCGGCGTAGGACAGGAGGCGGCCGTGGGTGAGGAAGGAGGACAGGTCGTTGATGAAGATGAGGAAGAGGACTGGTCCGACGATGGAGCCCTGAGCTACTCTGTGGGTCAGTGGGAGAGGAATGGAGGAGCCGCCGTTTACCGCAAATGGCCGAACCGCATACCGCACTACACTGCAAATGGCGACAATAGTGATACGCTTTACTTGTAACTGCCACCGGGATAGTGCTAACAATGAACCATGTTAATAAATGACTCATGCCCAGCACTAGAGAGTTGGAAACACTTGTATCCAGAAAAAAAATATCCGCATTTAGCAGCTGCATTGCACACCCGTCAGCATTTCTCTCTCCAGCGCAGTTCATTAATCATTCACCTCAAGCATGCACGATCGACTGTTATCTGCCGGCTGACAATGTTCGACTGACAGGCGGGCCCCCGCCACAGACTACCGTCACTCGACACACGGCATCAGTGTTACTCCAGCACTCTCTCGACACACGTCATCAGTGTTACTCCAGCACTCTCTCGACACACGTCATCAGTGTTACTCCAGCACTCTCTCGACACACGTCATCAGTGTTACTCCAGCACTCTCTCGACACACGGCATCAGTGTTACTCCAGCACTCTCTCGACACACGTCATCAGTGTTACTCCAGCACTCTCTCGACACACGTCATCAGTGTTACTCCAGCACTCTCTCGACACACGTCATCAGTGTTACTCCAGCACTCTCTAGACACACGTCATCAGTGTTACTCCAGCACTCTCTCGACACACGCCGTCAGTGTTACTCCAGCACTCTCTCGACACACGTCATCAGTGTTACTCCAGCACTCTCTCGACACACGTCATCAGTGTTACTCCAGCACTCTCTCGACACACGTCATCAGTGTTACTCCAGCACTCTCTCGACACACGTCATCAGTCTTACTCCAGCACTCTCTCGACATACGTCATCAGTGTTACTCCAGCACTCTCTCGACACACGTCATCAGTGTTACTCCAGCACTCTCTCGACACACGACATCAGTGTTACTCTAGCACTCTCTCGACACACGGCATCAGTGTTACTCCAGCAATCTCGACACACGTCATCAGTGTTACTCCAGCACTCTCTCGAAACACGTCATCAGTGTTACTCCAGCACTCTCTCGAAACACGTCATCAGTGTTACTCCAGCACTCTCTCGACACACGTCATCAGTGTTACTCCAGCACTCTCTCGACACACGTCGTCAGTGTTACTCCAGCACTCTCTCAACACACGTCATCAGTGTTACTCCAGCACTCTCTCGACACACGTCATCAGTGTTACTCCAGCACTCTCTCGACACACGTCATCAGGGTTACTCCAGCACTCTCTCGACACACGTCATCAGTGTTACTCCAGCACTCTCTCGACACACGTCACCAGTGTTACTCCAGCACTCTCTCGACACACGTCATCAGTGTTACTCCAGCACTCTCTCGACACACGTCATCAGTGTTACTCCAGCACTCTCTCGACACACGTCATCAGTGTTACTCCAGCACTCTCTCGACACACGTCATCAGTGTTACTCCAGCACTCTCTCGACACACGTCATCAGTGTTACTCCAGCACTCTCTCGACACACGTCATCAGTGTTACTCCAGCACTCTCTCGACACACGTCGTCAGTGTTACTCCAGCACTCTCTCGACACACGTCGTCAGTGTTACTCCAGCACTCTCTCGACACACGGCATCAGTGTTACTCCAGCACTCTCTCGACACACGTCATCAGTGTTACTCCAGCACTCTCTCGACACACGTCATCAGTGTTACTCCAGCACTCTCGGCGGCTCCCCGGGGCCTGCCCGGCGGCGCGGGGCGGCGCGGGGCGGCGCGGGGCGGTGCCGGGGACTATTATTCACACCTAGACCGGAGGGAGGTCTCACGGCGGCACCTCACAGCCACCACCAACGCCGCCGCCGCCGCAAATTACAATAGCAACACAGCCTCGATGATACCCAACGCTGATCGCCACGCACGCTTCATCAATCAAATCAGGAGGTAGTGAGACGACCGGCGGCGGCGGCGGCGGCGACCTCGTGACGTCACAGGTCAGCGGCGAGCGCTCCCACGTCCGCCTCCGCCGCCGTCACCGCTGCGGCTGCCATTAATAAGGAGCGGACACGGGCGCGTCGCGCCGCGGTGCGAACCGTCCTCGCCGTGCGCCATTACCGTCGCTCATTACGGCCGCTAACAATGGATGTAGAACAGCGGCGATTAACGGCGCGACTCAGCGCGGCGCGGCGAGCAGCGGCGCGGCACAGCGGTCCGTGATTTATCGTCGTGGCGGCGCGGCGTCAAGCACTGTCATCTCACGGGGCGCCGCAGGGGGCGCCAAGACGCCGCCGGCGGCACCGGCAGGTCACTGACTGGTCAGGAGGGAGGTCACTGACAGGTCAGCAGGAGGTCAGGACGCCGCCGGCAGCACCGGCAGGTCACTGACTGGTCAGGAGGGAGGTCACTGACAGGTCATGGCTGAACACTGTCAGGTGAGCAGGGAGGTCACTGACAGGTCATGGCTGAACACTGCCAGGTGAGCAGGGAGGTCACTGACAGGTCATTGCTGAACACTGTCAGGTGAGCAGGGAGGTCACTGACAGGTCATGGCTGAACACTGTCAGGTGAGCAGGGAGGTCACCGACAGGTCATGGCTGAACACTGCCAGGTGAGCAGGGAGGTCACTGACAGGTCATGGCTGAACACTGTCAGGTGAGCAGGGAGGTCACTGAGAGGTCATCAGATGCCGGGTCGCGGCTGCAGGTACTGGAGGTTACGGCCAGGTCAGCAGGGTGGTGGCCGGTTAGGCCTACTCAGTGCTCACTGCTCTGATAGCGATGCAGCCTGGGGAACCGACAAGCTGGTTAAATATTATCAGAGTGCTAAAAACTCTGGATATCTGGTAAGATTTGCAAGAATTGCGCAGAAGCCGTTTGTGCGTGAAAAATATGACAGGTAGTTAGCAATGGAAACAGTCATCATGTATCAGGACTTTCGCAACAAACAAAAAACTCCGTGATGTTGCCAGGAGTAGACACATGTCATGTTAGCCTCTTTGGTAGCAGAGTCCATGTGATCAGAGACAGAAAATGGAGGTTGCCTCACCAGAGCTCCGGAAACAAATGTCATGTCGACACCGCGCTGACAACAGAGGTCATGTCGGTAGCACTGGCTGGTGATATATAACCCGTGATTGTCAGGGTGAAAGCAGAGTATCATTAGTGCGGCGCTGACTCTACGCAGAGAGCGATAGGGATGAAGGTGGATTGTTCAGAGACATATTAATATATATTACCAAGCAACTCCTTGGTAGCGAGATAAAGGGTCATGTCATTTCCGTCACAATGTCACGATATGTCGTGCTAGCCTGGCCTTTCAATACATGGCAAGCAAGAGCAATGCGTAGTTTATTTGTAAGCAACATCGGCAGATTGTAAGTGTATAAATGCTTGGAGGAGGCTCAGTACAAGCTGCATGTTCTCGATCATTGACATTCACATTGTCAGTTGCGTTGAGACCAGTGCACACACATTGGTAAAAAGTCAAAGGATTATATCAGTTTTCTGCAACACGTCCTCTGATCAGAGGCGCTTCACGTCAGTATAAACTTCTCAACACGTCCTCTGATCAGAGGCGCTTCACGTCAGTATAAACTTCTCAACACGTCCTCTGATCAGAGGCGCTTCACGCCAGTATAAACTTCTCAACACGTCCTCTGATCAGAGGCGCTTCACGTCAGATTAACTTCTTAACACGTCCTCTGATCAGAGGCGCCTTCACGTCAGTATAAACTTCTCAACACGTCCTCTGATCAGAGGCGCTTCACGTCAGTATAAACTTCTCAACACGTCCTCTGATCAGAGGCGCTTCACGCCAGTATAAACTTCTCAACACGTCCTCTGATCAGAGGCGCTTCACGTCAGATTAACTTCTTAACACGACCTCTGATCAGAGGCGCTTCACGTCAGTATAAACTTCTCAACACGTCCTCTGATCAGAGGCGCTTCACGTCAGTATAAACTTCTCAACACGTCCTCTGATCAGAGGCGCTTCACGTCAGTATAAACTTATCAACACGTCCTCTGATCAGAGGCGCTTCGCGTCAGTATCACGTCAGTATCAGTCAGTATCACGTCAGTATCACGTCAGTATCACGTCAGTATCACGTCAGTATAAACTTCTCAACATCAGTCTAGTGACTAGTCGAAACTAAGCGAGGATAAAAAACAATAAATTGAACAAAGTTACGGTTTGGGAAGTTCCATATTCTATGCATAACATAAAGTCGGGCCAAAGCAATGGTCAGACGGAATATCAAGAAGAGATGTCAGTCTTTTAACCCGGCATTGACCGGGGTCTCAGCTGAACGCCATTGACCGGGGAGGGGCAAATATTGCCCCCTAGTTATCTCCGGAACCAATGATTGCAGCGAGACACACAAGGCGGCATTCGCAAGCTCTTAATGAGATACATATAAAGCATACTCCAAAATGTCGAATTGAGGTCACATATTAGGTCAAGGCTGGGTCAAAGGTCAAAGTCGAGGCATTTGAGTTTATGGGCCATACAAAGCCTTTGATTGCGGCCATGATCACCTAAAGTCTTCTCAAAGTATACATACACATCCCGTATGAGCTAAAGTGAGATTGTTGGCAAAGGTAAAGGTCAAGGTCAGGTCACAAAAGGTTACTATGCGCAGAAGATTCACGAAAGTCATTGCGTCACATGTTTTATGGGCTATTGTACGCATATAATTCGATAGTGATAGTCATTTTACCTTCTGACCTTCTGACCTCATTCAAGTGAAGTGAGTGTCAAGCTAAGGTCAAGGGCATGCCACACAAGGTCCAAATTTGAAATTGATAAATCTAAATATAAAAGGCATGTTTCTAGACCAATTGTGTCTCAGACATACAGTGCTGGTATTTATTTGTCTGTATCTGGTCACTAAAAGCCACAAAGCGCAATTTCAAAATTATGACGTCATGAGTTACTCCATGACTTTACTCATACTTAGGGAGCCATAAGTCAGTCAAAAATAAAGATATTGCTTTGAAATTTGGTTCCGACATTGTCCATATATGGTTCTCTAACATGTATTCCTGATGTTCGAAAATGATGAAAATTGTTGATTTGAGGCTATTTTTCCACAAACATGTTTTTTTTTGTGGGGGGGGGGTAAAAATACACATTTCTGAGATCCGAGACAGACATTTTGTAGCTCTTGTTATTGGCTATTTTTGGACGATTTTGTATTGCATTTTTCTATTTAAAAAAAGGTCATAGTATGGACTGTTAACCCGCGCCCCGCTGGGGGGTAAATTTTACCACTCCCCCTCCCAGATTTTCTCAATAACTTGAAAACTATGAGTGATAGCATCGTTAAACTTACAGTACCTTATCCTGCATTTATTCTAAGTCTTCGTACGAAATGTCACCGAAATTGAGGTAGTGCTGTGGAAGATAATGACGTTTTAATGACGTCATGTCATGACATTTTTGGTGGAAAAACGATAAATGTTTGCAAATTCGTAGAAAATAGATTTTTGCAAATGCAAAATGTCAAAATAAAGTAAATGAGATTGTAGTCAAAATGAATATCTCGGATTTGCAAAAT
Organism: Chirona hameri; assembly: GCA_036785665.1. Taxonomy (NCBI): domain Eukaryota; kingdom Metazoa; phylum Arthropoda; class Thecostraca; order Balanomorpha; family Balanidae; genus Chirona; species Chirona hameri. The sequence goes on from JAXIVJ010016208.1 coordinate 26,782, forward strand.
GTTAGGTTTTGACTCCCCCCCCCCAAAAAAAAAATGACTGATCTGTTTGGGAAAATTTACGCAAAATCTTGTTTTTGAAGATATTTAAAAACCGGAAGATGTGTTAGAGAACCTAGTATGGACGATACTCAAACCAAATTTCAAAGGCATATCTTTATTTTTGACTGACTTATGGCTCCCTACGTATAAGTAACTGATGACGTCATTTCGATACAGACCGGCAGCAGACCTGCACCTCAGCTGGCTGTGCGCAGCGGAGCAGTGCCGTACCGTTCAGATCGAGTCGGGCCTTAATTGTGACTAATTGGTCCGTCGTCACGAGCCAGCTGGTCGGCCGCTGCTCCTCCGACGGCGGCGTCGCTGGGACGTGGTGAGCACGTCCTGACGCGCCACCGATCAGGACGTTCACAGGAACACCCGGCCCGAATGGAAAAAAACAGGCAGTATTTCATAGCGCCAATCGGACTGAGACGTCTAGTGCGCCACGCCGGAATGGCGCTTCCGGCAGGATTGCCGCTTGTCAAATGTCAGAGGAGTGATCACGTGAAACGGTATAAGTTGAAGTGAGTGCCTTGCGTAGAAATAAATTGTAGAAAGAGATAAAAATAATCGTCGATTGCACGTCATCTGAAGTCACTGAATGGGTGTGCTGCGATAGAGACTGAAAGTCATCCCGTTACTTCCACTTGGTTCGAGTGTGCATTTATCCAAGTCTGGTCACTACGTTTCTGCCAAAAGCAATGGATATTTTATCGAAGAATGAAGTAATATGCCGGTATTGAAGTCATGTTTACTCAACCATCATTTAAACAAAAGGAAATTGCTGAAATTCACTATGTCTGGTCGAATACCCAGCATGTACTCCCAATTCCGTCAGTCCTGTTGGGACGTTTGCAAATGCGCAGATGGATGTAACTATTCTTCTTTACATGCATTTCATGTGTAATAATTGTGCATGTATGTGTATTTATTTACCATTATATATTGTCGATACATTCAGATTGTTGTGTGGTTAGGTTATTGGGTTATTTTGATAGAAACGATGCTAATAGAAATGGAAATGATTGCCATGATGTTAATTATTGTCTTGTCTTTTTGAAACATGAAACTGTTGTGTTAAACATACTTGCAAGTTGCAACTCAAACCCAATGTCATATAAATCAACCAAATTTAAACCTAATACAATAAAAAGCATATGCCGCAATCAAGCATGTATATTAATTAAACCTGTCCGGTTTTCACCATAGCAGATCTTCAAACTAAGAACTGACTCATGCTTCCGATTTGAATTATCCAATCATACAGCTAGTTATTCGCCCATCGGTATGAGCATGACAGCCGCAAGCATACAACACAAATACGTTTTCTCCGTGGAATTTGGGGCCGTTTTTCCCACACAAGAGCCACTTCTACCAGAGATTACATTCGCTCGACATGTTCTTTGCAATTCACATTTGTCTCCCATTCTGGAAAATGAAAAGAAAGTCTTCGGTAAATAACCAGGTAAATCATGGTAAACCAGATGACTTGCACGATATGTCTCGAGGATAAAAATGCAGTCTATAAACGTGATTAATCTCGATCTACCGATATGCCGCCGCCGCACAGTTATTTCCACTGCGCCACTCGGGGGAGGGGGGGTGAACAAAATGGCGAAAACTTGTTGGGGGGTTTGCGGAAAGCTATGAATCCATGGGACGAAGAACAATGCATATTATGTATTTCCATATAGAAAGCTTTCAAGGACTGGGAAAACAACCGTCTCTCGATGGGTCTTGGTTTACACGTACGAAGTTGAACATAACCCTTATCGTTTCGCCATTTTTCACTTCTCCGCCAGCTGAAGTCTCACTTCGAACGCCTCTTTTTGCACCCCGTTTGCCTTTATAATGCATGTCGCATAGCGAGCCTCCCGGATCCTCCCCCCCCCCCCCCCGTCACCCCGCCACGCTTTTTACAAAGAATATTCCCACTGTCTGCAAGTCGTCGCGGATTAGGTACGAAAAGCATGATTTATTTATGTGTTGCAAAGCGTGTTATCTCGTGCGGTTAGCCGTGTGACGTCTTCGGTTGAATTCAAACCGCCCGTCCGACGAGCTAACGGTGACCATCATATGATGTAGACATTGGTTGAAGCTATTTTTAATAGTTTGGTGTCTTTAGCCAACGTCATTAGGGGCGATTTTTGGAGTGGCATGCCGTTAATTGCTGCAGTTGAGCGGGATAATGTCAAAATGTCGGTGATGAATGAACCTCCGAAAATGAGGCGGTGTCTTTTGTTCACGAGAAAACTCACCAGGGCGCCGGTGTTACAGCTGCCAGGAACAAGCTTCAACAAGGCGAAGCACCTTCTTTGTGCCTTCTTTTCATTTACAGACAGACCCTGCAATGGTGCTCAGATATTCGGGTTCATCAAATCCGTATTAGAGGTGGTGATATTATTTATTCCTAAATCGCGATGCGGCGGCAATTCTGTCATCTGTGAACTCGGGATAAATGTCGTTCCTGCCAGGTATTCATATTATTTATATAAGGGGGATTTTTTTTGTGGGAGCGGTGTCCGTTTGAGACAAAAAAAAATAGAAAGAAATTCTACTGTGCCCGATAGTTAAATTAGCAGTGGTGGAACTTTATGAAATTGGTTAGGGGGGGAACGGCCGCATGCTCAAATTGTAACTAAATGTCCTATTATATATATATATATATATATATATATATATATATATATATATATAGT
>JAXIVJ010016209.1:0-29518 GCA_036785665.1 Chirona hameri
ATTCCAGCATTGTTTGCGACAGACATTGCATAGTGCAGACCCTGCCGCTGGTCAATGTCGATTTTCTCTAGGCAAAGCAAGCAATAATCGCCTCTAGTTATACAAATTGATGACACACATCTGGACAGTGATTCACTGATCATTAGAAATATATCTATATTCATCACCAGAGCACACGATAAAATCATTGCATAAGGTCTATGATTGGTCAAGACGCAATCGGGAAAAATACGTCACAGAGCTGAAAACGTGGGATAATGAGCCGGCTAAAATATTGGGGGTGAAATGACCCTTTGCCCCCAGGATTTTCGACTGGGGGCTTTTGGGTACCCTGCCCCCCGCAATCCGCCGACCCTGCTGGGTATGAATCGTGAATGTTTGAGCGACGGAACTTTTGACCTTTGCTACGCTACTACCACCGTCCAAAACTGACTGAAGAGTACCATGTTTACCCGGTGGAAAACCCAGCCATTGAACATGAAGACTGCTGACGCAAACTGGGCATATTTACTCCAGCAACACATAATCCTTGACAACTAGCAGAACTTAACCTTTATATTGGCCGTTTTCACGGAGGATTATTGCGCTGAAAAGTTTCTGAAAGATTCTGATAGTTTTGAAAACTACATAACTTTTACATGCGAGTTTTGGCTAGAAATGTACCTCATAATTTTGTAATCTGTTGGTAAGAATCAAATATGTTGTCAAAATTGCGGTTTGGTGGTAATAAGCAAGATAAGTATTGATAGAATCCTCCTGAAAGTTTCATGAAGATTATATCAATACTTATCTTGCTTTTTACCACCAAACCGCAATTTTGTCAACATATTTTATTCTTACCAACATATTACAACATTTTGAGGGACATTTCTAGCCAAAAATCGCATGTAAAAATTGAGTAGTTTTCCAAAACTTTCAGAATCTTTCAGAAACTTTTCAGCGCAATAACCCTTCGTGAAAACGGCTATTTCCATAACTCGTAAACTTCCATAACCTTTAAATTACCATGCCCTTTAAATGTGATCGTCTGTGACCCCTCCGAGGTACGGTGCGTGACTCGTCGCCTATGCAGACCGTGTCGTGGGCAATCACTGACATTTTCCTTTCCTCGTAGTCCTCGTAGGAGACGAATGGTACGTCACGCGAATGGTACGTCACGTGTTATTTCTCATACGGAACATTCCACGACAAATCTATCGAGGAGTCGCTCATGTCGCTCGACGACAAATCGACATGATCAACACAAATCGACAATCGAATCGACAAATCGCTCATATCAACGATATTGACTTAACACGCACACTACCAGTGGGATTGATTTCCGCCCCCTCCCTCCCATCCGGTTTTTCATGATTAGTAGGAAAATGGCGGCGCGCAGCGTCGTCAAATTTGGCACAGCTGTTTGGGCATCAATTACCCACATGGTGTGAAATTGTTTACCTCGGGTCATCTCAGGTCAGGTCAACAGGTTACGTCAAGTGACCTTAACTCCCAAAAAAATGTTTGTGGTCGTGCCAAAGTCCGAGAGATTTGAAACTTGCAGGATTCCATAAGTTCAAAGTACCTACAATTCGTTTATGTCAAATTTGTGTATTGGTGACCTAAGGTCAGGTCAATTCCTTGACCTCCCCATTATAAGTAAATGGGAAAATATACAAATGCTTCCTATTAAGAGAATATGCATTTTGTCAGGACAATTCTTTCAGAATCATGCTATTTTAGCTTATCTTGCGCACCACTGGGCCTCTGGATTTTCCACGCCCGACTGGGGGAAGGGGAAGGGGGAGTGTTTGACCCCCCCCCCCCCCCCCGTCTAACTCGGCTCCTATGGGACATAGACCAAAACCAATAACAACGTTCAAAAACTCGTGAAAAATCACTTTGAAATTATTTCAGATTTATTTTCTCGCTCAGGTGGAAATTGAGGTCACCAGAGATCATCAAAGGTCACATTTTCCAGTTTTAGGACTTTGCTCCAAAAAAAATCCAAAATATCTCGGGAACTATGCTAGCTAGAAACAAATGGAGAAAAGCAATCGACAGCCATTTAAATTTTCAATCGTTCGTACGCTCTCAATTTTGACTTCAGGTCAATAGTGTAGGCTCCAGAGGTCACAAAAGTAATTTATTTTTTATTTTTGGCAGAATTGTTTTTCGCTAATAACTTTGTATTTAATAAATGTAACGCAATACAGGGTACGCCATCGTGTTTGTCATATCAAGGTACTTCGAATGATGTACATGGTCACCTTGTTACGTCAACGTGTACAACGACTTTGTTACGACGTGTCTCGACGAGACAAACACATTGGTACCGGTTTCACTTCTCTGTCTTCATTATGTCGAGAGTTATTGACACAAAAGTGATGGTGACCTTGGATGATCTCAAATGACCCCCTAGGAGCCACTGAACAAAATTTGCACTTGGATCATCAAGAATGTCTTATTATAACATTATCCAGAAGGAATTGGACTGATATCATGCCTATCCTCGAAATAGGAAGCCTTTGAACATTTCTCAATTGACTTATAATGGGGAGGTCACGAAAATGACCTGACCTTAGGTCACCGATATACAAATTCCGAGATAAAAGTTGTGTAGACACTGATGGCCTCATGCAATCCTAAAAGTTTCATATCAATCCCTGCAAAAAAAAAAAAACTGTGGTCATGGCACGACCGCAAACGTTTTTGGAGGTGGGGTCACTTGACCTGACCTGGTGACCTGACCTGACCTGACACGAATCTCACACTTAATGAAAAGGTGTGAAAAAGATAATTGGTAAGGTATGCAAAATTTGGCGGCGCTATGCGCCGCCATTTTTACGTAATCTGGAAAAACCGCAGGAGGGGGAGGGGGGGGGGGTTTCAACCTCCCCCAGTCGGTCGCGGGTTATTCTGGATGACCCATGTGCAGTTGCTGCTTAGTGACCTCTGTAAGGTCAGCTGAGGTCATCTGAGATCACCAGCACTTTTGCCAATAACTATTGATACAATAAAGTTAGATACGTGTGAATGACACCCTGGTGCTGTGTTTGTCTCGTCGAGTCCCATCGCCCCATATTGAACATGACCTACCTGGGTCACCAAATGACCTTGACATGAAGTCAAATGTTGAAGTTTGCCTAACCAGGTCACCATTAATATGTTTCGAAGCGCCTTGACGAGAAAAACAGGATGGTGTTACAATTACTGCCATATGGTCAACTAATAAAAAGTTATTCATGACAAACTTTTTGAGAAAACAAAAATGTCCTCGTGACATTTGGTGACCTCTGGATTGGTGACCTCTCAGGCCGGCCAAGGGCCATCTCAGGACGACCGATGGCCTCTGGCCGACCGAGGGCCCCTCAGGTCGTCTTTAAGTCGGCATGGATCACCCATGCGGACTTGAAGACGGCTAACTCGGTTTATGAACCCCCATTTTGGCATGTGTAGGGCCCATTCTGACCTATGACCGTCCGCTTTCTTCTGCTCAAGAGGGCCCCGCCCAGTTTTCATTGTTTGTATTGGACCCCCGGATCCCCCCCCCCGTTTTTAACATCCGGGGGGCCGGGGGGTCGTGACCCACCCACCCATGCGTATATGGGAAACTGGGCTCAAGTCTCCGTCTAAAGTACTGTCGTCTTTTGCATAACGTGTTTGTATTGTCCCAGCCCCCAGGGTTATTCATGGCCCCGATGACGATGGTATCGGCGGCGTGGTTGTAACCTGAATACGCAACAACTTTTTGGGAGGTTTTAAACAGTTTTTTGTTTATTTTTTGGAACAGTACCAGTTTTCCTTCCCCAAATCACTGCAGAAATGTCGGATGTTGGGAATTTGGAGGTTCCACCTTACGATTTTTGTTTGTTTGACAATTTGTGTCGCATCAAGTTGTCACGTTCCGGCCATTGTTCGCAAAGTTAAATCTCAGTCTATTTTGTATGCTCGTCAGCCATTTTCACCCGCAGACTAAACAAAATCATTCTTTACAGTCAAAGTTTCCACGGAACAAAACTTCCAAGTTCAGAAAAATGGAGAAACGGGCCACTTTTCTGACACTGCGTACCACAGTCACAGTTCTTGGATGATCGGGTTTACACTTACAGGATGTCATAAGGTCACATATATCTACAGTTCGTATATCTTGGATTTTGTATATCAGCGACCTAAGGTCGGGTCAATTTCGTGACCTCCCCATTATAAGTAAATGGGGAAATATTCAAATGCTTCCTTTTCCAAGGATACGCAGGATATCAGTCTAATTCCTTCTGGATCATGCTATTATAGGCCATTCCTGATGACCTAGGTGCCATTTGTGTGCAGTGACCCCTACAAGGTCAGCCGAGGTCATCTGAGGTCACCAACAGTTGTATGTCAATAACTCGACATAATGACGTTAGAGAAGTGAAACCGACACCAATGTGTTTGTCTCGTCGAGACACGTCTTCCCATATGCAATATGACATACTTGGGTCACTATTTGACCTTGACCTGAGGTCAAATTATTAAGTTGACCTAACCTGGTCAACACTAATATGATTCGAAGCGCCTTCACGAGACAAACACGATGACATCAAAATTATTGCATTGTCGTTATTAGGTAAAAAGCTATTCGTGAAAAACTATTTGGTAAAAAATAGTTTTTTTTATATTTGATGAGCTCTAGAGCCTAAACTATTGATCTGAGCTCAAATCCGAGGACACCTGATCCATTGCATGTTTCAAGAGTTTTCCAATGCTGTTTTCCGTTTGTTCCTAGCTGTCATAGTTCCTGCGATGTCTGGGGGTTTCTGGAGCGAAGTCCTAAAACTGGAAAATTTGACCTTTGATGACCATCTTAACCCGCGCACTGCAGGGGGTTTGCGCCGAACACGAACTGAAGTGAGGGTTGATTTCCGCCCCCCCCCCCCGTGATATCTCGAAAACTACGCAACGTAGCGACAAGCGGAAAACGGCGTTTGATAGCTTGATACAAGTTCTATCGAAAATATTCAGTATTGTTTTAGGTCAGGTCAAAATTGAGGTCACCAGAGGTCATCAAAGGTCAATTTTCCAGTTTGTTCCTGTTTTAGGACTTCGCTCCAGAAATTCCCATATATCTCGGGAACTATGCTAGCTAGAAACAAACGGGGAAAAGCGATCGCCAGCCATTGAAATTTGCATTCGACAATGTGAACTCAAATTTGAGCTGAGGTCAATATTTGAGATTCCAGAGGTCAACATGCTGGTTCTTACCGCATTGCTCTAAGTTGCTTGGTTTGGAAATTAACAGACAGCCCCCCCCCCCCGAGTTTTTTCTTGGATAACTTTTTACACATGCGGCGCATCTTGCTGACATTTTCAGTAGCTGAGTTTACAACAATTATACGTATCCTATCAAAATTTGAGGTGGATAGTGTATAGTATGGTGGCCAAATTCACAGATTTAGGGGAACGAAGAATGCCAAAATTGCTTGTTCCATCACATATCTTGGGATGCAGGAGGTGTACGGGTCTAAAAACATGACTATTAGGCTATAATTTCCATTTGTTTTACCCCCACATTTCATATCTAATCAGGGAACATTGAATAATTTTGGCATCCCTTCCCCTAACTCTCTGAATTTGGCCACACTAGACTGTATACGACTATTATATCGTGACCTATGCCCTTTTCGTCAAGGTCATGTCAAACCCCAAAAATCCATTGACCTGACTCCAAAGGTCACCAGTTGACCTAGATGCTCAAAATGGGATGCCTTTGGATTTTCCTTATAACAGGCAACACGTTACTTTTTACGGTGTCTCTCTATCTCTTTCCGTTCGGAAGTTATACTAAGCGCCCTGTACAATCGCTATTTTTGGACGTGGTCGATCTTAGGTCATTCACTTGACCTGGAAGGTCACCCGTTGACCTGAAACCTAAACATCGCATATTGTTAGATTCCTCTCATGACAGGCAACATGCTGGTTCTTACCGCATTGCTCTAAGTTGCTTGGTTTGGAAGTTAACAGGGGGGCCTGTCAGCCCCCCCCCCCCCCCCCCCGTAGGCGAAGGTGAGAGATGTCCCCGTAGCGCGAGCATTAGCGCGAGCATTAGCGCGAGCGCGAGACTCAACAGCATTATATTTGCCTCGTCGAGCTGCATTCAATGATGTGTAACATGACCCCTGCAGGTCGCTCCATGACCTCAAGGTAACTTGACCTGAGGTTGATTTCCCAAATGACCTGGCTTGATTTCCCAAATGACCTGGCTTGATTAATGATTATGCAATAATGATTTGTTTAAAAATCAAATTTGCACATTTTTATCTCTAGAAGACACTTTTGGCTACTTTTATAGCATTCTGAAAAGTAAACTATAGCATTCTGCATTCTGCATTCTGCATTCTGCATTCTGCATTCATAGCAATTATAGCATTCTGAAAAGTAACAACTAGCGGTCTGCAAATATGGATGCGAAAATGTGATGTCTTGAGGATCCACAGACGCATCGGCGAAATATTGAATTATGTCATCACGTGATCTTGATCACTGAGTGGAATAGGTGTCACGAGATGCAAAGGGCCTGCACCCTCCTATTCCACCTAAACAAATCACGAATTTTAACTGAGAACATTACGAAATCGTGTGACCTGAGGTCATATGTCAAAATGTCAACAAAAAATAGACTAAAAAATAGCCGTTTTCACGAAGGCGTTGGTTGAAAAGTTTCTGAAAGATTCTGAAAGTTTTGAAAAAACTACACAACTTTGACATGCCATTTTTGGCTAGAAATGTCCCTCATAATTTTGTAATAGGTTGGTAAGAATAAAATATGTTTACAAAATTGCGGTTTGGTGGTAATAAGCAAGATAAGTATTGATAGAATCTTCCTGAAACTTCCTGAAAGTTTCAGGAAGATTCTATCAATACTTATCTTGCTTATTACCACCAAACCGCAATTTTGTAAACATATTTTATTCTTACCCATATTACAAAATTATGAGGGACATTTCTAGACAAAAATCGCATGTAAAAGTTGTGTAGTATTGCAAAACTTTCAGAATCTTTCAGAAACTTTGCAGTGCAATAATCCTTCGTGAAAACAAACGGCTAGTAATAATAATGTGTGATCAGTGGCGATTCTGACGATACATAGGCTTATATAATGCAAATTATGTATACTAGATGGCCAGCGTTGTGCGATGCGCAATATGTTCAAAATTCGCGGTTAATAGTGCACAATCCTCCAGTGTAAATGACTCGAGATAACAGCGTCAGTTGAGCTCTTTCTCACTCTCACACCACATCTTAAAAAACACATTTGATAGATGTTACGAAGGCCTGGTAGTAAGAATATTAAACAAATATAAACACCATTAAAGGGATATTGCCCCCTCGCAGGCCAATATGGAGTGTTCGGTATGTATCGGTAGATTAAGCGTGTCCGATTTCACCTGCAAAATTTGGTTCCCGAAACTCCCCCCCCCCTCATTAGATCAAAAAATACATTCGTACCGCTCATGATTGGCACACATTCGTAAAATGGGAGTCGCCTCATCACTATTCAGAATCACTTCTTTGCGGACTATGGTTTGCTTTTGAATATTGTAAACTCAACATCACCATTCCGTCAGTGCACTTTAAAATTAAAATGCATATACAGTTAATTATATTTTCAACAACCATAGCCTCTTTCATAATAAAACATGAATAAAACAACACGAATGGCTATGACTCGACTTTGGGGCCGCAGGAGATTCGTGTCCAATACCTTATAACACAGATAGACTTTTCAAGGTCAAGTCTCGGCGAATTCGGACGCTTCGGCTTTGGGCGGGCGCCAATTTCACAGCCAAACTGGATGAGAGCGGCCATCATGAATCTAGTACTGTGCACAGGTCTGCTGCGACCAACGTTTTGGAGTCAGAAAAAACAATTGCCGACATCCTGCTTTAGGTGCTGCAGGAGCAAGTTTGAGCTTGAACATTAGGGTGCCCCCCCCCCCCCAAAAAAAAAATGTTTGTGCAAGCTTGCCAATTGACACGGGGTTCTCCTCCAGGCCAATAACAAGTATGCCAAATTTCGTTGCGATCTTTTGATTTTTGGTCCCCCCCGGCCTCCAAAAGTTATTGACCACTATGGAAAGGTAAGCAATCAAATTTGTCGTACATAACTCCGCGTGTGCTCATTTGAAAGCCATTGTCGAGTACAATAAACATGTAGATAATTGAATTATTTAAATTCAGTAGTTGTTGTTTTAAGGGTCAAACACGTGTACAAAAACCAAGCCTTCAATAGAGCTCTATTGGAGGCTTGGTTTTGGTACATGTTTTTGACTCTGAAAACACAAACTAGTGAATTTAAAGCATTTTGACAGTGCTAAAGTTTATTCTACTCGACACGAGCTTTCAAATGAGCACACGCTGAGGCCTGTACGACGATTTTGATTCTTGACCTTTTCCATAGGGGTCAACAACTTTTGGAGGCCCGGGGGGGGGGGGGGCGACCAAAACTCAAAACATCGCAATTAAATTTGGCATACTTGTTATTGATCTGGATGAGAACCCCGTGTCAACTGGAAAGCTAGCAGACAAACAAAGGCACACCCTATTAAGCATACACGATTGTTTTGCGTTCGTTTGTTGTTTGTTGCACGATTGTTTTTCGTTTTGCAATCTTCCCGTAAATTAGAATGCACTTCAAAATACATAACATAGGTACATGACTTACACTAAAGCAAAGAGGGTATGTTTTCACAAAGCCAAAAATATACAACACAGTTATCAACAACCTGCATCGCTGAACACTGCGTATTCAAACCAAGACTCAAATTGTGCGCTGTTTAGACGTCAGATGTGTAGAAGATTCGTCTAAAAATCCAGCCAGCTTTCTGAGCTGACGGGACGTGCAACACTGACGGCGACGGTCGCAAGACCCCAACAATGAGTCGTCCCCCACGTGCGTCACAGATGTTGCACATGCTCCGAATTCGGCCCAAAATCCAAGTTCGCAAATATCTGATTTATGCGTGCAAATTTCGCCGTCGCAGCTCATGCCGTTTCGGTGCCGCGGCCCGGCAAAATATTGTTTTCATACGTACATACGTACACACGGACATTCCGTCTTTAATATAAGAGTGGGATGGGAGATATCGCCCGCTGAAAATTAGAGCTTTCCGCGACTTCGAAAGGATGACCGCCTATAACTCGAAAACCATTCAACGGACGGAGCTGAAAATTGCACAGCGTGAATGTACGGCCCAGATAACCGTAGTTATTCCACCCGTAGTTTCATCGAAATATGAGAAGTAGGGTGTTATGCCTTGGTCGATCTGACGTGGTCTGGCACCGGGTGACCTCAGGTCACGTGACCTTGAGGTCACAGAGCGACAAGGCTCATGTTATATATCATTGAAATCAGGTCGACGAGATAAGCATAGTGCCGTTGAATTGAGCTCTCTGTCACACATACGTGCAAAGTTATTACCAAAGATGTGCTGGTGACCATGATTTTCACAAATTAAAAACTAGAAATAAAATATTTAGAGAAAAAACCTATCTCCATTTTTTGCCATCGAAGACTTATGTATTGAAGTCGATTCTGGCATCAAACAAAATATTTGAATCATCATCCTATCATCCTATTCGAAATGGCCAATTATAAAATCACGTGATTTTACCTAATATCACGTGTTGAAATTCCCAAATTTTGGAATTCTCCAAAAAGTATTTATATAATATGAATATATGGTTCATGATAATTCTGGCGATATATCTGTTTGTATGACTCGTATGATTGAGATGGGAGATATTGCACGCTAGAAATTAGAGCCTTGCACGACATTGCAACATTGCCCGCGGCTGTAACTCGAAAACTATTCGAAGGACGAGGCAGAAGATTTAACAGCGTCTAACGGCCCAGATAACCCCAAAGACATAGTTTTATCGAAATCTGAGATATAGGGTGTTATTTCGATATTTCTTTGGTCGATCTGTCCTGGAATGCCCCAACTGGGAGTGTCAACTGTCCAGTCCAGACTCCGAACCATTCCGATAAACACTGCATAGCTGCTGATGTCATCAGCCGGTCGCCCGTGCTCCAGTCGTGGCAGTGCTGCGCCTGACACAGCCGGTAGCCCGTGCTCCAGTCGTGCCGTGACCGTCAGCAGCACTGCCGCTGGGCCTGACACAGCCGGTCGCCATGCTGCCCGCGCTGCTCATCGTTTATGTCCTACTCGGCTCGGCAAGCTGCGGCCCCTCGCTGACTGCACCCGGAGTTGCCGTCAGCGCGGAGTCGAGCCTTCTCCAGTCGGCAGGCTCCGCTGATATAGCCGACGCCAGTCTCCTCTCAACAGCCGGACCACAGGCAAGCGTGACCATAGATCAGGTGATAGCAGAGCTGTCCGGCTTCTACCAAGCCACGGCTCGTGCCGCCAGAGCAGAGCCACTGGCAGAGATGGCCAAAACCCTGGCTAGCATTCAAACGAGTGTAGCGACAGTTTCTGGACGTCTTGACCTCATTTATGACTCACAGCTTCAACTGCAAAAGGTGCAGACCAGTCTGGCGAATAGGCTGGATGTTATAGAGCGGTCGCGAACTGAAGGATCCAGCCGCCTTGATACAATGGCACAGTCTCAAACGGAAACATCCAGCCGCTTGCAAGGCATGGAGCAGTCCCAAAGTCAGGTATCCAGTCGGCTTGATGATATAAAACAGTCCCAAAGTCAAGTATTCAGCCGGCTTGATGATATAAAACAGTCCCAAAGTCAAGTATTCAGTCGGCTTGATGATATAAAACAGTCCCAAAGTCAAGTATTCAGCCGGCTTGATGATATAAAACAGTCCCAAAGTCAAGTATTCAGCCGGCTTGATGACATGACGCAGTCGCAAACTGAAACATCCAGTCGGCTCGATACCATTCAAAGCACGTTGAGCCGACTCGACGGTATGCAACAATTGCAAAATGAAACTGTTATCCGACTTGACACGGTCCAGAAGACGCAGAGCGACCTGTCCCGTGCTCTCTCGGCACGTTTTGACGCCGTCCAGGCGTCGCAGGGTGCCTTCTCCAGCCGTATCGACACCGTGTTACAGCAGCAGACTGCCAGCAGGCCAGCAGCTTTCCGTGAACAGCTGGACGTCATCCAAGCCGCTATCAGCCACATACCGAGTAAGAACGCATTGAATGCGCCTGACATGCTCAATGCTGCACCGTGGACCAATGCTAGGGCAGACCGGGCAACGCGCACCCCCGGGGCAATACGCTCGATGGCGATACCTCGGAATTACAACGACCTTGACCAAAGAAGGATTTCTCAACACGGGCTACACAACTGCTATCTCAGTTTAAAACTAATGTTGCAGGTGGACTATTTCCTTTAACTGATGCATATAACGGCGGCCTAGTTAGTGGTTGCGACCCTCAATTTGTGAAAATTGCTTCATTTATTTTCAACATTAGGAGTTTTGTATAGTTTTGTCTCTGGCTGTATATAACACTACTTTATATTATCATGACAAATATTAAAATATTAACAAAATTAACAAACAATACAAAAACTGGCAATTCAATCTGAAGCTTATCGATGCACAAAGAGTGTTTTTTTTAGGTGATTTCAGAAACAAATTGGCTCTCATGCTGTCCCGGTTCCATTACGGATTCTAAGGAAATGTCACTTTTTAGTTTTCTCAGTTTCGACCAATTAGTGCCGTTTCAGCAGTGCACCTTTTTACGCCGCGCCTCCCCAAACCAGTGTGTTCCAGCGCCGGCCGCCAGATGGCACTATCGGATGCAATCTAGGAAATGCTAGAGCCTCTATCCTTTTGAATCTTCCTTTTAAAACCAACATATTTCAAGCAAAAATGCTTCGAAACATTGGAAACCATGGATGATGCTGGTGTTAAGCCGTCCGGGAGCTCCAGCTTTAAGCACACAGTATTGCGTTGCCGGGTCGACTATGTTTGCATTTTGGCGATAGGAAAACGCTTAAGTTTGGTAGCCGGTATCTCAGCCGAATATGATGATATTGGGATAATTATGGATGGTGTCAGTATCTATGAACCTCTTTTAATGTCACGCCATATTTATTATATACCTTTGGATGCATATAACACCTCGGTAGAGCAATTAATGGATGCATATCAAAAGACCAACTAATTTGACGATGTCAAATTTGTGTCGGCCGTCATAAATGTGTATATGTTGCACATATTAAGAAAACCTTAAAATATGAACCTATAAATGTGAAAAAAAAATGTTTCAAGAACATCTAGATTGGTAGGATTGGGTAGAGCCGAGTTATGGGCGTTTTTCCTAACCCATATCGCGAGTTTCGGGTGGCGCGCACGTCCCCGGCGGCCCCATGCACCCGGTGCTGGGCCGGCGTGGTGGTGCGGAGGGACGGTCCAGAACATTTTATCACGGTCCAGAACCGGGTGCATCGGGTCGACCGGGACGTCGCGCGCCACCCGAAACGCACGATATGGACCAGGAAAACCGCACATAACTCGGCTCTCTCCTGTCTCTCTCATCTAGATATTCTTGAAACATTTTATTTACGCTTGTAGGATAATGGTTCAAGGTGTTCTGAATGTGTACAACCTATAAATATTCTTGACGGCCGACAAGAAGATTAACATCGTTAAATTAAATTCAAATTCAAATAAAATTCATCATCGTCTCTTTTCATATGCATCAATTAACTGCTCTACCGAGGTGTTATATGTTTATATGCATCAATTAACTGCTCTACCGAGGTGTTATATGCATCAAAAGGTAGAAAATGAATATGGCGTGACATTAACCCGCGCCGTGCCGGGGGGGGGGGGATTAGACATCCCCCTCAGGTTTTTCGAGGATAGGGAAAAACGGCGGCGCGAAGCGCCGCCGTTTTTGGCACAGCTCTTCGGGCATCAATTGCGCACATAATGTAAAAATAATTCCTCCGGTCATCTCAAGGTCAGGTCACCAGACCAGGTCACGTGACCCCACCTCCAAAAACAAATTGTGGTCGAACCACAGTTACAGTTTTTGGATGATCGGTTTTACACTTACAGGATTTCATAAGGTCATATATATCTTCAATTCGTATATCTTGGATTTTTTTATATCAGCGATCTAAGGTCGGGTCAATTTCATGACCTCCCAATTATAAGTCAATGGGGAAATATTAAAATGCTTCCTATTCCAAGGATACGCAAGATATCAGTCTAATTCCTTCTGGATCATGTTATTATAGGCCATTACTGATGACCTGGGTACCATTTTTGTTCAGTGACCCCTACAGGGTCAGCCGAGGTCAGCCGAGGTCACCAACAGTTTGATGTCAATAACTCTCGACATAATGACGATAGAGAAGTGACACCGACACCAATGTGCTTGTCTCGTAGAGGCACATCTTCCCATATGCAACATGACCTACTTGGGTCACCATTTAACCATGACCTGAGGACAAATTTTTTAAGTTGACCTAACCTGGTCAACACTTATATGAGTCGAAGCGCCTTGACGAGACAAACACGATGGCATCAACATGATTGCCTTGTCGTTATTAGGTAAACATATATTAGTTAAAAACGTTTGTAAAAAATAGCCCTTTTGACATTTGATGAGCTCTGGAGCTTACACTATTGACCTGAGCTAAAATATGAGGCCACCTTGGCGATTGCTTTTTTTAAGAGCCTTCCAATGTTTTCTTCCGTTTGTTCCTAGATAGCATAGTTCCTGTGATATCTGGGGGTTTCTGGAGCGAAGTCCTAAAACTGACAAATTTGACCCAGTTTTACTTGACCTTTTTTTACTTTTGTATGACCTCTGGCGACCTCAATATCGACTTGAGGAAAAAAATATCTGAAGTACTTTCGAATGTGCTTGTCGAGAGCTTTCGAACACATTTTTCCGCATCTTTCTAGCCCTTTTAGTTTTCGAGTTAGAGGGGTGTGTGTACCCTCCCCTCCCCTCCCCTCCCCTCCCCTCCCCTCCCCTCCCCTCCCCTCCCCTCCCCTCCCCTCCCCTCCCCTCCCCTCCCCTCCCCTCTCCTCTCCTCTCCTCTCCTCTCCTCTCCTCTCCTCTCCTCTCCTCTCCTCTCCTCTCCTCTCCTCTCCTCTCCTCTCCTCTCCTCTCCTCTCCTCTCCTCTCTTCCCCTCCCCTCTCCCCTCCCCCTCCTCTCCTCTCCTCTCCTCTCCTCTCCTCTCCTCTCCTCTCCTCTCCTCTCCTCTCCTCTCCTCTCCTCTCCTCTCCTCTCCTCTCCTCTCCTCTCCTCTCATCTCCTCTCCTCTCTCCTCTCCTCTCCCCTCTCTCCTCTCTCCTCCCCCTCCTTGTTGCAGATATATTAGCTTCTCAAAAGCGTCGCCACGGGCCGGGCCGGGTCGGGTCGGGCAGCTCTTATTCAGATTTTCCCATATACCACGGAAGGACGAGCGAGCGCTTCGCGCTCGCTCGTATTAACATTATTCCTGAATTCAAAGTTGGAAGTTCGGAAAATTAAAAAGCAAGTACATATAGGAGTTAAGAGTACTTAACCCGGCATTTGCTGGGGTCTCAACCGAACGCCATTGGCGGGGGGGGGGGCGTTCTTCCGTTTTGTTTTATTAAATGTTTGAAAATGTAGAGTTTGCGGGCATTTTTTCAAAAAGAAGTTTTTGTTTCTTTTTTGGGGTCAAAAACCAAAATTTTCACAAATCCGACATAGCTATTTGGTAGACCTGGCTATTTGCTATCTTTTGGCGTTTTTCGATTGCATTTTGCCCCAAATATGGCATTTGTACGGCCTGCTAAAGTTTAGCTGATTTTTGTGTCAAACTCTTGTGTAGTGACGTCACTAAATTCTCTATATTGCGGAAAAATGTCGACGAAATTTCTTTTTTTTCGCACAGAAGACGCATAATTGATGTAGGAATAATTGATGTCCCCTCCCCTCCCCCTCCCCCTCCTTCTCTCTCCTTCTCCCCTCCCCTCCCCTCCCCCCCCCGTCACGGCGTAGGTGGCGCCGAGCACCGGCACGGCGCGGGTTAAAAGAGTGTTCATTAGGGTGTTCCACTGTTTCATGGTGAAATTTGAAATACATATAATTAAGCCATATTGTTCTTCCCCTGCTTCTACCTCACAAACTGGATTAAAAAGCACAAACTCGGGTGTATTGATCAACACTTACTGGTCGCGCACATTGAACACTTTGAACAGCTCACTAGTCACTACTCTAAAGCCAGCACAATTGTACCCTACGCCTCTTGTGACTCAGTTAATGGATTCCAGCTCTCATTTTTGCAGAGTAGGAGACAGCTATACACCTGACGGCGGAACAGGCCTATATCTTTCGAACATCATAGGACGAGCAAGCAGCCTGTGTGCGCTTTGGCATCATCTGGCGCTGATGGTGGACGACCCGAAGGAGAAATCGCATTTGGCTTTCATCTTTGACCGAGCTGTTGAACCTCTTATAAGGACAATGACCCTTTCAGCGCAGTCGTTGACAACTTTCAGAATCCGTCAGCAGATGGAACAGATCCTTACTCCGAGAGGTGACGAAGCTAGGTAGAGTTGTCGCCCTTCAGTAAAGCATACCCTCTTTCCTTCCAGCCTGTTAAGCATTTTCCGTGATCCTGGCTTTGACAGCTGCTCTAGCATACGGTTCTTTTCTTCTTCTTCAACGCGCTCGTCAAAGAAGGCCAGCGATACCAGATCTTCCGACAGATACCAAAGATGCCGCGAGAAGGCCTTCGTGACCACCGAGGCCTTAGCCATCCACCTAGCGTGGTGATAGGCTCCAGGGGATCGGAAGCGGAGTTCTCTCTGGCCAGAAATGTTTCCTCCCAGAAAGAGAAGGCAGAGCTGGAGAAGGCTTCATAGTCCTCGCGTGGGTGGTTTCCATCACCAAGGACCTTACCAAGGTAGTCCACCATCTCCAGTCTTTGTGACTCAGATAAATCATCGAGGGCCTCTTATTGATCCAGCAACGTGCCACCATCGACAAACGTGGACGTTTGGTCGATGGATTCCCATCGCTTCTGCAGTCTCTTGAAGGCGGTGACTTCTGGGCCACTTGAAGGCCCGCAGCACTGCTCGAACACATGTTTGAGAATGATCTCGTGAATGTGGTACCGACATGCTAACCACAGGACGGAGCGGACCAGGAATCTCTCGATTCGAACGCAAACGCCAGTCAGCATCCGGCTATCTGCTTCAGTTGTGTCGAACGATAGATCAACAATGCGACCCTTCAGTCCAAGCCTCTCAATTTCCTTGCAGACGGTGTTGGCAATTTCTTGGCCGGTTCCATCCGAGGCAAAGCTAAAAGCCAAGGATTTCTTCAAAGTTCTCTCCCGAGGAATCACCGCAATCCTGTCTTCGACATGCCATTTGTTGAGCGCTTGTGGAAGCAGTTTCCTGTCTCAATGGAGAACTATATGTGGGGGATCCCTGAAGCACCTTCAAGCTCCTTAGCAAGCACCTCTCTATTCTTGCCTCTCATTCGATGAACCGTGCTGGGAGATATTGCCACGCCGTTTGGGTCAACTCCTAAGCTCTTCGCTGTAGCAATATACGAGGCGGATGCCTGTCGAACTGACAAGCCTGTCTCAGGATGAAGTCCAATTCACGTCCAGGGAATCCCTTGCGGCTGTTTTCTGTGTTGAACACCGTCGTATGTTTTTTTGTTTGTTTGTTAATGGAGCCTGAAAGTCTTCGTCGTTATCTTCTGAACTGGAAGCTGAGGTTGAAGATAAATGAGGGCTTGGCACCTTTTCCGTCATATGCGAATTTCTTCGGCATGTCTATGCTTTCGCTCCGCCTGCGTCCTTGCAACTTCTTCCCTCCCGAGAAGCTTTTAGCTTTTCCTGTCGAGGAGTCCGATCGATAAGCTCAGTCGGTCTGCCCTCTGTGACAAAATAAATGGTCGATCTTCTTCCAGAACCTCTTTCCTTCCAAGGACGTCAGCGCTGGAGATGTCGAAGATATCTTGGAGGTCATCCTTCCAAATTTCTCGCTTCATGACTTCTCCCTCCGTTTGTCGACTCTTTCTCTTAAACAGCTGAGGATACTCTTGGTACAGTTGCTTGATATAGACGCGAATGTTGGCTTCCGTCTTCGTGGGCAGGTCGGCTTTGGCCCAAATTTCTTTGAGTTTGTCGCTCGTTTCAATCGTGGCTTCTGCGATCATTTTTTTTGTAGCTGCCGATGGTGGTGGGCGAAGAACAAAAGGACCTGCTCCTTGGAAGACACCCGAGCCCCAGAGATATGATTATGAGGCGGCTTGTCGACTAGCCAAAGCGTTGAACTGCTGCGCGTCCTGGACATTTCACTGAGTGCCTTCCTTTAAAGGGAATAGGTCACCTTGAAAGTTGTCTTGAAGTTCAACCATTAGGTGCATCTTGAGCTCAAAACTATGAATATGACTTTGGTTTGGACAACTGATGGATATATGTGGAGAAAGAAGTAAGATTCTCTTTCTATTTCACGAGAAATCGTACGATAGCAGCTGGCGTTCTGGCTCCGCCCCGCTCCGCCTGACGCCAAGTACAATCTCTGACAAGGGGCCGCCGCGCCGCCCGGGCGGCTGAGCGGATATTAACGAGGCGTCGTGACCAGAGACTACGTGCCAGAGAGTGTACCTGCCTCCGGCGGCGCGGCGGCGAGCGTTCATTCCCCGATCGTGGCCCGGAACAGCGGGAATGAAATCGGGCCCACTAGGCCTGTGTCGAAATTACTTAACGTAGAGAGGTAATTCTTTCACCACAAACCATTTTTAGATCTGCTCTACAAATCTGCTATCTCAGTCCAAAACCCCATGTTAAAGGTGAACTATTCCCTTTAAACAACACACACCAAGTTACAAAAGTGCGCGACCTCTAAATATTCTTCAATAGACCTGGGATTTTGCACACAGCATAAGCATACCATGCTGTTGACGGGCGATATCGATATGGCGGTCAACTTTGAGGTCGGTCAAAATGGAACACCCTAGTGTTCATAGATACTGAAACCATCCATAATGATCCCAATATCATCATATTCGGCTGAGATACCGGCTACCAAACTTAAGCGTTTTCCTATCGCCAAAATGCAAAAATAGTCGACCCGGCAACACAATACTTTGTGCTTAAAGCTGGAGCTCCCGGACAGCTTAAAACCAGCATCATCCATGGTTTCCAATGTTTCGAAACATTTTTTGCTTCAAATATGTTGGTTTGCAAAGGAAGATTAAAAAGGATAGAGGCTCTACCATTTCCTAGATTGCATCCGATAGTGCCATCTGGCGGCCGGCGCTGGAACACACTGGTTTGGGGAGGCGCGGCGTAAAAAAGGTGCACGGCTGAAACGGTACTAATTGGTCGAAACTGAGAAAACTAAAAAGTGACATTTCCTTAGAATCCCTAATGGAACCGGCAGTATGAGAGCCAATTTGTTTCTGAAATCACCTAAAGAAGCACTCTAATGCACATCGACGGCGACCTTTTGTCGGCGATTTGTTTAGAGGTAATTCAACAATGTTGAACAGATTGATACAAAAGTGCCACGTGTCGCTTTCCAATAGTGGATTGAAAATACCGATCATGAACTCCTTAGCCCACAATTAGCTGTGGGGGGGGGGGGTCGTCCCCCCCCTAACGGACTTTCGCAATAGCTCAGAAACTAGCAGTGCTATCGACGTGAAACTGCAGGTACCTTTTCCTACATCAATTATACGTCTTCTGTGCGAAAATAAAGAAATTTCGTCGACATTTTTCCGAAATATAGAGAATTTAGTGACGTCACTACACAAGAGTTTGACACAAAAATCAGCTAAACTTTAGCAGGCCGTACAAATGTCATATTTGGGGCAAAATGCAATCGAAAAACGCCAAAAGATAGCAAATAGCCAGGGCTACCAAATAGCTATGTCGGATTTGTGAAAATTTTGTTTTTTTACCGCAAAAAAGAAACAAAAACTTATTTTTGATAAAATGCCCGCAAACTCTACATTTTCAAACATTTAATAAAACAAAACGGGATATGTTGAACAACCACATGTGGACAATACCCAAACCAAATTAAAAAGCAATATATTTATTTTTGACTGAGTTATCGCTCCCTAAGTATGAGTAACTGATGAAGTCATATTTTGAAAATGCGTTTTTTGGCTTTTAGTGACCAGATACAAACACATAAATGCCAGCATTGTATGTCTGAGACAAAACTGGCCTAGACACACGTCATTTGTATTTATATTCATCAATTTCAAATTTTGACCTTATTTGACCTGACCTTGACCTTATATGGTGTCAGATTGTGAAAATGACTGCTACTATCGAATTATACGTGTAAAATAACCCATACAACATGTGTCGCATGGCTTTCGTAAACCTGTGACCTTTTGTGACCTGACCTTGAGCTTTGCTTACAATTTCACTTTTTCACGGTGGAGCCGTTAGATTGTTGTGTCAGGTGAGGTGACCGGTGGAGTCGTTAGATTGACAGCTTCTGCTAGGTGGAGTCATGGCTGCTATTGCCATTATCACTTATCACCGCATTAACCCGCGCCCCGATTGGCCTCTGAGCCACCTTCGCCCTGGTGGGAGGGTACCCCCCCCTTAACTCGAAAACTAAAAGGGCTAGAAAGACGCAGAGAAAACGTTCGAAATCTCTCGACAAGGACATTCGAAATTAATTCGGGCATTTTTCTTTGCTCAGGTCAATATTGAGGTCACCAGAGGTCATCAAAGGTCAAATTTTCCACGTATAGGACTTGAAACTGTCTGAAAAACTGAAACTGAAACTGAAAGAAACTCCCAAATATCTCAGGAACTATGATAGCTAGGAACAAACGGAAAAAGCAGTCGAAAGCTCTTGACAAATGCAATCCCCCATTGGTGCCATTCAATTTTAGCTCAGGTCAATAGTTTAGGCTCCAGAGGTCACCAAAGGTCACGATATCATTTTCTTCCAAAAAGTGTTTCGTAAATAACTTTGTATCGGTTGAACATGAAGCAATAATGTTAACACCATCGTGTGTTTCAGACGCTTCGAATAATATTGATAGTGACCTGGCTAGGTCAACTTCAAAATTTGACCTCAGGTACAGGTCATTTGGTGACCCAGGTAGGTTATGTTGCATATGGTGCGATGCGTTTTGCCAAGACAAACACAGTGGTGCCATTCGCACGTCTCTATCTTTATTATATCAAGAGTTATTGGCAAAAAGTGTTGGTGACCTCAGATGAACTCAGCTGGCCATGCAGAGGTCACTGAGCAACAAATGCACCCGTGTCATCAATAATGAGCTAAAATAACATGATTCTGAAATAATTTACCTAGCCTAATGCATATTCTCTGAATAGGAAGCATTTCTATATCATCCCATTGACTTATAATGGGGAGGTCACGAAATTGACCTGACCTTAGGTCACCAATATAAAACAAAATTCGAGATAAACAAATTGTAGGTGCTTATGACCTTATGAAATCCAGTAAGTTTCAAATCTCTCGGACAAACACTGTGGCTTTGGCACGACCACAAACATTTTTTGAGGTAATGCCACTTGACGTGACCTAATTACCTGACCTGAGATTACCTGGGGTCAAAATGTTCACACAATGTGGGTAATTGATGCCCAAACTGTTGTACCAAATTTTGGGGTGCTGCACACCGCCATTTCCCCGCTATTCCCGAAAACCTAAGGGGGTCAAAATGACCCCCACCGGCGAGGGTTAAGAACGCAACTACCGAAGGTGGCTAAGGTAGCTGAGAACGCATAACACTTAACGCATAATAGAGAAATCATTGTCAACTATGACTCAATTTGGTTCAGTTCAGCTATGCAGAATGCTATATGTATGCAGAATGCTCGTGTATCTCGGAAGTTACGGAGTACCTAAGAAGCGAGTTAAATGCCCATCGGAGTAACTATCTCAGAAATTACGGAGTACCTAAGAAGCGAGTTAAATGCCCATCGGAGTAACTATAGCACTTCTAACAAACCACCGCAGGAGCAGTGGCAGATCCATAATTTGGTCAAGGGGGTCGCCACGTCGCCAAGTGGGTGGCCCCTCGGACTTTGATGGGTACCATTAGGCTTTGGTAGACCCTTTCGCCTTCAAGGCAAATGTAGACCAGAGTCCAGAATGCACCCTTTTAGTTTAAAATGTGCATTTTACATGCGAAAATGGGCCTTTACAAACTGGATTCACACTCTTTAACCCGCGCCGTGCCGGGGGGGGGGGGTGTTTAGACGACCCCCCCTCCGGTTTTTCGAGGATAGCGAAAAAACGGCGGCGCGCAGCGCCACCGTTTTTGGCACAGCTGTTTCGGCATCAATTGCCCACATTATGTTTAAAAAAACACGGGTCATCTCAGGTCAGGTCACCAGACCAGGTCACGTGACACCACCTCCAAAAAAAAACTTGTGGCCGTACCAGTCACAGTTTGTGGATGATCGGTTTTACACTTACAGGATTTCATAAGGTCATATATATCTACAATTCGTACATCTTGGATTGTTGTATATCAGCGACCTAAGGTCAGGTCAGTTTCGTGACCTCCCCATTATAAGTCAATGGGGAAATATTCAAATGCTTCCTATTCCAAGGATACGCAAGATATCAGTATAATTCCTTCTGGATCATGTTATTTTAGGATATTCTTGATTACCTAGGTGCCATTTTTTATTCAGTGATCCCTACAGGCTCAGCCGAGGTCATCCGAGGTCACCAACACTTTTGTCAATAGCTCTCCACATAATGACGATACAGAAGTGAAACCGACACCAATGTGTTTGTCTCGTCGAGGCACGTCTTCCCATATGCAACATGACCTACTTGGGTCACCACTTGACCTTGACCTGAGGTCATTTTTTGTTCCTAGCTATCATAGGTCCTGTGATATCTGGGGTTTCTGGAGCGAAGTCCTAAAACTGGAAAATTTGACCTTTGATGACCTCTGATGACCTCAATATTGACTTGAGGAAAACAATATCTGAAGTACTTTCAAATGTGCTTGTCGAGCTTTGGAAAGCCCTTTTCTGCTCTTTTAGTTTTCGAGTTAGAGGGGGGGGGGGGGGGGTGTCTAACCCCCGGCACGGCGAAGGTGGCGCCGAGCACCGGCACGGCGCGGGTTAAAGGGAATGTTCCACTTTTGTATTGGTTTTGAACTGAGATAGCCATTATCTTTGGCCGTTATTTAAATGTCGAAAATACTAAGGTCGTTTTCCAAAAAACTTAGCCGTTTTTAAGCAATTTAATTTCGTATTTGCATTATGGGTTCTAGGCTAGTCTCGCCGCTGATTAGCTGGCAGCCACTTTTTCAGCCAATCCCACTTTGTCAGCCAATCAGCGGCGGTCTATAGCTCAATAATGACGTTATCAAACCAAAGTTTAAAACTAAATTTGAATAAAGTTAAGTGACTTTTCGAGATTAAAAAAAATATTACCATCGTTTTCAGCAGCACTTACTTCATATTTTTGACTACAACCAGCGTATATTTGACAACTTTCAGAAAGGTGAAACATTCCCTTAAGCCAGAATGGGCCCTTTGGAGGTCAGAGTGGGCTTTCTGGAAACCCGAGAGGCCCACTGGAAGTCTGAGGGGCCGATGGAAGTCTGAGGGGCCCATGGAAGCTAGAAGGGGCCCTCTGAAAGCCATACAGGCTTTCTGAAAGCCGGAGAGACGCTCTGGAAGTGAGCCCTCTGGAGCCCAGGGTGGGCCCTCTGGAGGTCAGCGTGGGCCCCTCTGGAGGCGAGAGTGAGCATCTGGGCCAGAGTGGGCACTCTGGAGGCCAGAGTGGGCACTCAGAAGGCGAGGTTGGCCCTGTGTAGGTAAGAGTGGGCCTTCGAATTCTGGCATGGGCCCTATCAAGGCTGAATTAGGCCTCTTAGACCAGAAAGGCCCTTTACACGCCAGAATGGGCCATTTATAGACGCACAGCCTCTAAACGTTTGTCCACTGCCCCATTGTTTTCTTAACATTGTGTTGCGTTGTTACCTATTAGGTACTGTCGGGAGTTCCTGTGGCTTTCAGATATACCTACACTTTGTGCGAAAACGGAGTGAAATTGGTTTTGCGTCACTGCGATCGTCTATGGAGCCGCTTCCGGCTATGGGGCCCCTCTCGAGGGGCTCAAGGAGGGCATGGTGCCATGCCCCCACCCCCTCTGAATCCGCCACAGCGCAGGAGAACCGAATGAAGCGCAGTCAGACCAGTACGCTGTGATAATATCGTAAAATAATGCGATTACCAATTTATATTTGGATTTTGGATCGCATTGAATGGTTTTGATTGTCTGGAGGTGAGATAACGCCATAACTTTGAGCTTACTTTAACATTGATTTATAATTATCAGGGTCTGGTGCCGCGCGCAGCCTGCACAAGCGGCGCGTGTGGCTGTGCTGGCGGCTTCTGGAACTACAACAATACACAGTGTCGGCAAGGTATAAGTGCCTGGGTAGACAGTACCTCGAGTATGACTAATTGAGCAGACACGTAAACACATTGGTTCTTTTCTCGCTTTTTCTCGACTTTTCTCGCTTGTGTGGACAAGATATGGGGAGAAACTCGAAACAGTTTATCTAAACACGCAGTTTCCCATAAACGCATTAAGTGACTATACAGTATACAATAAACATGCTCCACTATTCGGTTTAGGGTGTTTTCAAGAAGCGCCTTCGTTACGCTGCTAACTACTGATGTGTCTATAAACTACCCCACGGGCTGGACCAGCAATATGTTTTGCCTTTAGTTTCAGCAGTGAATGAGACTGGTTCCTGTGTCGGCGATCAGGACTGCGTCTCAAATCATCTCCGGTGTCTCGGGGGCACCTGTTCTTGCCTCTCCAAGACGCTAGGAGGACGTAAGTGGTGCTGTATAGTGGCAATGTCGCACGGTGTGTTGCAGTCAAGATTACTTTACTTGTTGCAGTCACTGGTGTGATGGTTGAGCGTTATTTCGGAGATTCATTACGAACAGGTTAGACAGAATCATAATTTTCACTTAGAAATAAAGCTTCGTTTTGTATATGAAGATGGGCTCGGCCGATACATGGAGAGCTGGTAGGACAGTAGGGAGCGAGTTGGAATCCTACATATAGACGATCTGGGGTTTGGATCCAGACTAGAAGAGCCCCAGGTCAGGTCTTATTCATCTCCAGTCCCAACGACATGCACCTACATATAGTATCCTTCCTTTCGCAGTGCTCCGAGCTCCAATGCTACTGTGCATCCTGTTTCACTCACGCCGAGCTGGAACTTTATCATTAGAAAGCGCTCATGTTGCAGATGAATACCGATTGGCCGGGGGCCCTTCTTGCAATGAAGGCCGAGTGGAGCTGAGAAGAACTGGCTCCGGCTCATGGGGTCTGGTCTGCAATGATTACTGGGACATTAATAGCAATGATGCTTACGTCGTCTGTCGATCTCTTGGATTCAGGTACTTATGTTTCATTTATCTAAAACATGTATGATGTACATACATACATAGCTACGGGAAGGAGCATTATGTAGGATACATTATGAAATGTTGCATTACATATCCACTATCTAGTCATTTTCATGCATAATGTAATTATGGTTCCTGTACACTTTTGCTCTCAAAGTTTTGCTAAACCAATGGCCAATGCACTTGACATATTAATATCAGTCAGCGACTTCATGCTCCCATCATGTTGACCCGATGTCATACTATGTAAAACGCAACCTATCCCTTCGTTTTCAATCTCGTGGGCAGTTATTATTTATTATTTCAGTTATTATTTTAATCGAATTTCGTCAAAAGTTAACAAGTATTTTTTGTATGTAATACTTACTACGTATTTTATATCAACGTTTAGGTACATACATAGGTACATACCTATTCACACCAAAGCATTGGCCAACTAAAAGCGACAGAGCATGCTACATATTACTCACAGCTATATTGTGTTAACCCGCCATTGACTAGGGGGGGGGGGGGCGTTTAACGCCCCCCCCCCCGATGAATTTTCGTAATAGCTCAGCAACCAATAGCGCTATGAACGTGAAACTTTGGGTACCTTCTTCGTAATCACGTTTACGTCTTCTGTAAAAAATCGTTGATTTTTTCTAGTTATAGCGAATTTAGTGACGTCACTACACACGAGTTTTACACCAAAATCAGCTAAAATGTAACAGACCGTACAAATGCCATATTTTGAGCAAAATGCAATCCAAAAACGTCAAAAGCTAGCAAATGGCAAGGGGTACAACATGGCTATCTCGGATTTGTGAAAATTTTGGTTTTTGACTCCAAAAAATTCAAAAAAAAAATGTTTGGGGGAAAATGCTCACAAAATGAGAAATTTCAAGATATTCAAAAAGCCGGATTATATGGCAGAGAACCACATATGGGAAACTAGCATACCAAATTTCAAAATGATATCACCATTTTTGACCGACTTCTGGCATATAAAGTATTGGTAACTCATGACGTCATATTTACATTTTTTTTTGCTTTTATTGACCAGATACAGACAAATAAATGGCACCACTATGTTTCTGAGACAAAACTGATCTAGAAACATACATTTTTTAAATTTAGATTTATCAATTCAAAATTTTGACCTTCATTGACATTAACCTTCACGTAAATGAAGTCAGGTGGCAAAATGACTATCACTATCGAATTATACGTGGAAAATAACTCATAAAACATGTGTTGCATGACTTTCGTAGATATTTTGAGCATAGTGTCCTGTGACCTGACCTTGACCAACAATCTCACTTTAGCTCATGCGAGATGTGTATGATACCTTTGGCAGCACTTTGGGTGATCATGGTCGTAATCGAAGGCTTTGGATGGAAAGTTTGGCTCATAAACTCAAATACGGCGATTTTGACCTTTGACCTGACCGTGACCTGACATTTGACCTCACTTTGAAGTTTGTTTAGCATAATTTAGATTCGTCTCATTGAGAGCTTTCGAATGCCGCCTTGCGCGTCTCGCTACGATCATTGGTTCGAAAGATAACCAGGGGGACGTTTAACGCCCCCCCCCCCCCCGGCAATGGCGTTCGGCTGAGACCCCAGTCAATGCCGGGTTAAGATTAACCCTGTCTGCGGTGGTTCGCAGGTCGGGAGATCCAACAGCTGATGGTGGCGGCTCACCGTATGGTGGCGGTACAAATGTCTACATTGCCAATGTGAAATGCAGAGGTTGGGAGCACCATCTGATGGACTGCCTCTACGAAAGCAGGGGCAGAACCAACTGTGGGGAGACGAAGGTCGTCCGTGTCCGCTGTCGAAACTGAGAACACTCTGCAACAGTGCCGCCGGGGAAACTGTGGGTTGTCGCGCGGACCTCCGCATCGGGTCTAAAATGGATTTTGTCGACTTTTAATTGCATGATTCAATTTCCAATAGGAGGTATACGAATTTCTGCTTCCTATAACTTTCAAATAAACTATTTCATATTGGCTTTGTTTGAAGCATCATGCGCACTCTTGACGCTCTGGACAATTGTTTATGTTTATTAAGAACTGTGCACCTGTAGGTACCAGAATGCATTTGCAGTAGGGGAAGGTGGGGGAATTCGGAACACTTAAAGGGACATTCCCACCTTAACATTAGTTTTGAGTTGAGATAGCCATGTTGTTGGATTTGCTTTGAAATTAAGTAGGGTAGCAGTTAAAACAACCACATAGGTCTATTCGAAAAGAAATTCGAGCTTGGTCTTGACAATTGTAACAAATAAACCCCACGTGTATTTGAATAGGGGTTTAAAGCCGATGACGTCGTCTCTCTTTACCCAATGGTGATGATAGTCAACTTGTTTTAAGGTAAACCTTGGAGATATTTGCGTGTTTCAAACTTTTTATGAAATTGAGCACTGTTTGCGAGAAACAAATGTCATAATCGTGTTCGGCAGCAATGACTTCATATTTTGCGCCACAAACGGCGTACATTTGACAACTTTTGGGAAGGTGGGAGTGTCCCTTTAAGCTTTGCCGACGTCAAAGCTTCATTGAGTGGTGCTCTTTAGCTGGTCCGCTAGTGGTCCACTTGGCTATAGCTGAGTGATTTTAATACGTATCCTCTATTGAGTTTGGGCAGATGCATCTCCAAACTGTTTCTTCATACGCTATCTCACCTTTTGTTTCAGATTGCATGCTTCTTGTCCAATGGTCTTGAAATTAGGTCATGCCAAAACTCACGATCGGCAAACATTGCGGGATAATTTGGACCACCTAGATCCGAATGGCCCTGGTACCACCTAGGTTCCAAATGTCCTCTGGTAACCACGGTCCACACATCCAAATGACATATGACTAAGCCAGTACCAAAACTATATTTTGTGCAAAACATCTTGATCATGTGCATACTGGACACTTCAAAATGGCGACTAAGCTAGGAGCACGTGATATATCTGAGCATTTTGTTCATCGGTGAAGAATACGTAATCTTGAGCTCAATCTTTTATACATGCGTGGTCTTTTACACAAAAACAAAGAGAGAAAAGCGTAAAAAGGGTGCATTTTTTGATTGGGTGATGAGGAACACCATTGGTCCAAATAACTCCGTTCCGATACTTCGGTAGACATTAACCCGCCATTGACTGTGGGGGGGGGGGGCGAAAAACGCCCCCCCCCTGACGAACTTTTGAAATAGCTAAAAAAAACAATAGCACTATCAGCGTGAAACTTTGAGTACCTTCTCCTACATCAAATGTATGTCTTCTGTGCAAAAATGAAGCAATTTCGTAGATTTTTATCTCTCGAGATATAGCGAATCTGGTGACGTCACTACACACGAGTTTGACGAAAAAAACAGCTGCACTTTAACAGGCCGTACAAAGGCCAAAAAACGTTAAAAAAATAGATAATGACAAGGACTAGAAAATGTCTATCGGATTTGTGAAAATTTTGGTTTTTGACCCCAAAAATTATTTTTAAAAACTCTTTTTTTACCGGAATATATGTTGGAGAACCACATATGGACAATACCCAAGCCAAATTGCAAAGCAATATCTTTATTTTTGACTGACTGAGACATCAGGTCCCCCCATATTCGCCGGAAGAGGCTGTTCGGTCAGGTCCGCCGCCAAGCCTGGTGGCAGCTCGGGCTAATGAGTCTAGTCGAGAAACATGCCTTTTTATTTATATTTATCAATTTCAAATTTTGACCATATGTGACCTGGCCTTGATCTGAGCTTGACACTAACATCACTTATTGAGGTCAGATGGTAATATACCTATCACTATCGAATTATACGTGTACAATAACCCATAAAACATGTGTCGCATGACTTTCGTAGATCTTCTGCGCATAGTGAGCTTTTGTAACCTGACCATGACCTTGACCTTTGCCAACAATCTCAATTTAACTCCAAATTCCAAATTGCCTTGCCGTTATTAGGTAAAAAGCCATTCGTGAAAACTTTTTGTAAAAAAATAGTCTTTTTGACATTTGATGAGCTCTGGAGCCTATACTGTTGACCTGAGCTAAAATCTGAGGACACCTTGGCGATTGCATTTTTTCAAGAGCTTTCCATTGCTGTTTTCCGTTTGTTCCTAGCTATCATAGTTCCTGTGATATCTGGGGGTTTCTGAAGCGAAGTCCTAAAACTGGCAAATTTGACCTTTGATGACCTCTGGTGACCTCAATATGGGATTAAGGAAAAATATCTGAAGTACTTTCGAATGTGCTTGTCGAGAGCTATCGAACGCCTTTTTCTTGCGTCTTACTAGCCCTTTTAGTTTTTAAGTTAGAAGGGGGGTCTAAACACACATCCCCCCCCCCCCCCGGCACGGCGAAGGCGGCGCCGAGCACCGGCACGGCGCGGCTTAAAGGATTATACGGGTTTCCGTCCTGAAAATAAATGCACTCTTTTGCAGTTGTATGAGCTTTAAACACGTTTAAGACATATAACAGGGACCTCAATACTCATTTAGTCCATTATTTCAGAAATTATCAGCGTTAAAACTTGGGCATTTTTTCGAGACTAGTATCAGATAACGAGTACTTGATCGGCACTACTGTCCACCACTTTTATCTTAATATCATTTGAGAGTTTTTAATTATCTGCAAAGTCCTACACTGGATCACAAAACTATTATGCAATTCAAAACTGACGGGACTTTGTATTACTACACACTGTTCGTTGAGGGTTTTGTGTTTTTTGTGGTTTTCTTTTATCTGGCCTTTAGCGTTGAGAATTTGGTGGTGGCGTATTTTTTTTTTGGCATGAAATTCATGAAAAATATAGAATGTTATGGGAAACTAGGTAACTGCTGCTGTCGTTGGAACAAAACAAGTTTATTTTCTTTCAAATATTGCTTATTTTACCGGAAATATGCCATACGTGAGGTGTTTTTATTAGCATAAAAGAGATGGACTGGCTCTGCCTCAGCCGGTTCTGCAGAAAATACGTGGTGGCATCACCGCGCACTTTGGAATGTCCGTACGTGCAGAAGAGGTCATTTCCAGAAAAATGTGGCTACCGTGGGACTTCTACCACCTTTATAAGTACGTTTTACTATGTAACTCAATTATTCTGGGAAAAACCCGTATAATCCCTTTAAGACGAGTCCTCCGTCCCAAACCCAGCGCAGTACCTACCAGAAAGGGAATGTTTCACCTTTCTGAAAGTCGTC
>JAXIVJ010016210.1:0-29518 GCA_036785665.1 Chirona hameri
TTAAAAACCGGAATATGTGTGAGATAACTGAGTATGGACAATACCCAAACCCTTTTACAAAGCAATATTTATATTTTGACTGAGTGATGGCTCTAAGTGTAAGAAACTCATGACGTCATTTTGTTAAAATAACTTTTTTTTACTTTCTTTGATAAGATACGAAGAATAATTACCTGTTCTGTATTTCTGAGACAAAACTGGTCTAGCAACATGCCTTTTTATTTACATTGATAAATTTATAATTTTTAGGTTTTCTGACGAGCAAAACCGCTGTTTGTGGACGTGGTCGAGCCGAGTTCATTCACTTGACCTGGAAGGTCACCTGTAAACGTGAAACCTAGAAATTGCATACTCTTAGATTCCCTCATGACAGACAATATGCTGGTTCTTACCGCATTGCTCTAAGTTGCTTGGTTCAGAAGTTAGCAAGGGGGCCTGTCAGTCCCCCCCCCCTTCCTCCCCTCCCACCACGTGTGTCTCATTCAGAGAGTGAACTTATCTGTGATCACTGGAAACTGTACCTCTGTGTACCACTGGACTCCCTGCCGAAGGCCAGTGAGCCACTGACTCCCTATTGCCGAACACCTCGTCACCAGCGACACCAACACAGCACCAGAACACGCGGTCAGCGACCCAGGTACAGCGACCCAGGGATAAATCAAACGCAGATGTTCGTGACAGACATCGGATCATCGACAGACATCGGATACACACTGACAGACATCGGATACACACTGCCAGACATCGGATACACACTGACAGACATCGGATACTCTTGAGAGTTCTCAGAAACCATACAGGCGTCGATTTCGTCTCTGCAGATAGCACATTTTACGAGAACTTTCGAGGGGGTCTTTTGGTCTCAAGATTATCTTTGGTTTGTCAAGGTTCCCACCGTGAGCACCGTATCTTCCTGAGAATGCCTGAAAAAGTAGCGGCGCCGGCTGGGATTGAACCGGGGAACCTTCGCATGTTACCCGCGCACTGCAGGGGCTTTGCGCCAAACACGAACTGCAGGGGGTTGATTTCTCCCCCCCCCCCTGAGATCTCGAAAACTACGCTGCGTAGCGAGAAGCGGAAAACGGTATTTGATAGCTTGATACATGTTCTATGGGAAGTATTTGAATATTGTTTTGGGCAGGTCAAAATTGTAGGTCACCAGAGGTCATCAAAGGTCAAATTTCCATTTTTTTCCCTGTTTTAGGACATCGTTCCAGAAATTCCCATATATCTCAGAAACTATGCTAGTTATAAAACAAACGGAAAAAGCAAACGCCAGCCAGTGAAATTTGCAATCGCTAAGGTTTCCACAAATTTTATTTAAGGTCAACATTTGAGGCCCCAGACTCCAGAGGTCAAAAAAGGGAAAAATGACGTTTTTTGTTAAATCGTGTTTCGCTATTAACTTTGTATGTAACAAAGATAACGGTAAAATATTTACGTCATTGTGTTTATCTTGTCAAGCCGCTTTGAATGATATACATGGTGATCTTGTTAAGTTAACTTAAAAAATTGACCTCAGGTCAAGGTCAAGTGGTGACCCAAGTAAGGCATGTTGCATATGGAAAGACGTGTCTTGACGAGACAAACACATTGATGTCTGTTTCACTTATCTATCTTCTTTATGTCGGGAGTTATTGACAAAAAAAGTGATTGTGACCTCACATGACCTTAAATGACCCAATAGGGGTCACTGAACAAAACTTACACTTGGATCATCATGAATATCCTATAATAACATGATCCAGAAGTAATTGGACTAATATCATGCATATCCTTAGCATTTGTATATTTCCCCATTGACTTATTATGGGGAGGTTGCGAAATTGACCTGACCTTAGGTCACCGATATCAAAATTCCGAGATAAACAAATTGTAAGTACCTATGCCCTCATGACATCCTGTAAGTTTCAAACTGATGGGTGCAAAACTCTGGCTTTGACACAACTGCAAACATTTTTGGAGGTGGACCGCAGGACCGCAGGACATCCGCGAAGTAGGACTTACCAGTTTTAAGACTCGGGTGAGTGGCTGGTTGCTTCGCGATGCTGGCTAGGCGCTGATTAGTGTGTATGAGTTTGTATGGCGAGTATGTCTGTTATTTACATTTTAACCCTCGCCTCACGCGGGGGGGGGCCTAACAGCCCCCCCCCCCCCTGAGGTTTTATTGCATAACTTTTTACAAATGCGGCACATAAAAGTTTTCGGAAGCTGAGTTTACAACAATTATACGTATGCTGTAAAAATGTATTTGAAATTGGTTAAGTAGTTTGGGAGATAATCATGTTTTGATAACGTCATGTTGGTGGAAGAACGATAAATATTTGAAAAATGGTAGAAAACAGAGTTCTAAATGAAATTTTAAATGCAATTTACCAAAGAAACAAAATTACAATTTCTTTAAAATGGCAATATCAGAGGTTCAAAATTTTGGGTTTTTGATCCCTAAAATAAATAAAAAATGTTTTTTTTAATCCCTCAAAATCAAACTTTTAAAAGATATTAAAGGGATTAAACGGGTTTCCGTCCTGAAAGTAAATGCACTATTTTGAGCTTTAACCCTATTTGTAACAGGCTCATGGCTACCCCTATTTGTAACAGGGGGGGGGGGGCGGATACCGCCCCCCAGAAATCTCGAGATCTAGCCGTCCGATTTTCAAAAAAGAAACGGTGTTTGGTTCCCCTTAACACGATATACATTTCTAAATAATACACAAATATAAACTTAGCATAGGGGGGCAACAGGGGGGCAAAAACTACAAATTTTAGTAGTATTTTTGATCCAACATAGCTTTCATGTTTATCGACCGATTTTAACACAACTAATAGGAATCGATAGAGATTGAATTGGAAATTGATATGACGCTGACATTTGAAAATTCAAAAATCATAGGCGTGCGCAGGTCACTCAATATGGGGTGAAGTAAATGCGTAATAAAACCATTTTTTGATGTTTTTTTAATAAATGAAATTGTATGTAATTGTGACAGACAAAACAGTTATAAATCATATTTTTTGTCATAGGCAGTACCAGGTTAGGGAAAAAGGGAGGTAAAATTGGGAAAAAACTATTAACCGCAGACAAGTTGCTACCCAGCACTATAAATATATTACTGATCGTAAATAGTTCCTTTTTGCATGTTGTACTTAATCATAGGCGTATCCAGGATCCAAACTGGGGCGGCAAGGCCTTTTGATAAGTATATTATCCGCTATTATGATACTAACTAGTCAACAGTGACTATTTCACTTACAACTTCAATTAACATTGCTTACCCCCTGTTTACCCTACCTGGACTCGCCTGTTATCTTAAAATCATTTGTAGAGTAGCCTGTGGTGCGTGTTTCATCCAAAAACTGCAGTATGTTATGTCATTGTACGCCCATGCCTCTTAGTTTCCTTGCCATAATATGACCCCCTTTCTTCCATTCCTGAGCGCGCCTCTGCAAAAAATGACTTTATTCCCTTTTATGGCCTCATATGTGCATATATCATTATAAGCTAAACGTCTATTGCGCCGTTATCGCTGGCATATCGTCATCACCATGCCAGTCACCCCCTCCTTTTCATGTGCCTGAACACGCCCCTGAAACTCTATACGTAATAAAGTATGCAAATAATTGAAGAAGAAACTATCTTTACATCTTGATAGCTATAAATGCCCTTACATCGCTCTATTGGCTTCCCGCCAAGCATTGAATACTTCCTGGAAACACACCCTTTTCAAGACCCTGAAACCGCCTCTGCCATGCATTTTTATGATATTTCATTAACATCAACTAATTTGCACTTGTTGCAATCACCGTAAACCGATGTAACTCCTTCATGCTTGAGGCAGTTAAGAAGAAACCGTGAAGATCGCATTTCCGTATTATCGCCAAATGTCGCCTCCGAACCCACCCAAATCTGTGCCCTGGAACCGCCTCTGTTGAAGTTAAGAACTCAAACTTTTGACTCCAAATGCAGTGTTTAATTCTATGACAAGTCCCAAAATTTCATGGGCCTGATCCCAGCCGTTCTGGAGATATCTGCGAAAAACCTAAGGGGGGGGGGGGCGGAATCCGCCCCCCCCTCCCCTGTTTCAAATAGGGTTAAACACGTTTAAGACCTATAACAGGGACCTCAATGCTCATTTAGTCCATTATTCCAGCAATTATCAGCGTTAAAACTTGGGCGTTTTTCGAGACTAGTATCAGTTAACGAGTACTTTATCGGCACTACTGTCCACCACTTTTATCTTAAGATCAATTTTAGAGATTTGAATTATCTGCAAGTCCTACACTGGATCACAAAATTATTATGCAATTCAAAACTGACGGGACTTTGTATTACTACACACTGTTCGTTGAGGTTTTGTGTTTTTGTGGTTGTATTATCTCTGGCCTTTAAGCGTTGATAATTTGGTGGTGGCGTATTATTTTTTTGGCATGAAAATGCATGAAAAATATATAATTTTATGGGAAAACTAGGTTTCTGCTACTGTCGTTGGAACAAAACAAGTTTATTTTGTTTCAAATATTGCTTATTTTACCAGAAATATGCCATAAGTAAGGTGCTTTTATTAGCATAAAAGAGATGACTGGCTCTGCCTCAGCCGGTCATGCAGAAAATACGCGGTGGCATCACCGCGCACTTTGGAATGTCCTTACGTGCAGAAGAGGTCATTTCCAGAAAATTGTGGCTAACGTGGGACTTCTACCACCTTTATAAGTACGTGTTACTATGTAACTCAATTTTTCTGGGAAAAAACCGTATAATCCCTTTAACCCTATTTGTAACAGGCTCCTGGCTACCCCTATTTGTAACAGGGGGGGGGGGCGGATTCCGCCCCCCCCCCGGAGATCTCGAGATCTACCCGTCCGATTTTCAAAAATGAAACGGTGTTTGGTTCCCCTCAACACGATCTACATTTATAAATAATAACAAAATCTAAATTTTGGATAGGGGGGCAACAGGGGGGCAAAAACGAAAAAAATTAGTGATATTTTTGATTCAACATAGCTTTCATGTTTATCGACCGATTTTAACACAACTAATAGGAATCGATAGAGATTGAATCAGAAATTGATATATGATGGTGACGTTTGAAAATTCAAAAATCATAGGCGTGTGCAGGTCACTCAATATGGGGGTGAAGTAAATGCGTAATAAAACCATTTTTTGATGTTGTTTTTTGATAAATGAAATGGTATGTGATTGAGACATTAGAAAAACAGTTATAAATCATATTTTTGCCATAGGCGGTACTAGGTTAGTGAAAAAGGGGGGTAAAATTGGGAAAAATATTAACCGCAGACAAGTTGCTACCCAGCACTATAAATATGTTACTGATCATAGATAGTTCCTTTTTGCATGTTGTACTTCATCATAGGCGTATCCAGGATCCAAACTAGGGCGGCGCAAGACCTTTTGATAAGTATATTATCCGCTATTATGATACTAACTAGTCAACAGTGACTATTTCACTTACAACTTCAATTAACATTGCTTACCCCCTTTTTACCCTACCTGGACTCGCCTATTATCTTATAATCGTTCGTAGAGTAGCCTGTGGTGCGTGTTTCATCCGAAAACTGCAGTATGTTATGTCATTGTACGCCCATGCCTCTTAGTTTCCTTGCAATAATATGACCCCCTTTCTTCCATTCCTGAGCGCGCCTCTGCAAAAAAAATGACTTTATTCCCTTTTCTGGTCTCATATGTGCATATATTATTATAAGCTAAACGTATATTGCGCCGTTATCGCTGGCATATCGTCATCACCATGCCAGTCACCCCCCTCTTCATGTTCCTGAACACGCCCCTGAAACTCTATATGCAATAAATTATGCAAATAATGGAAGCAGAAGCTATCTTTTACATCTTGAGAGCTATAAATGCCCCTTACATTTCTATATTAGCTTCCCGCCAAGCATTGAATACTTCCTGGAAACCCCCCTTTTTCAAGCCCCTGAAACCGCCTCTGCCATGCAATTTTGTATGATATTTCATTAACATCATCTAATTTGCACTTTTTTCAATCACGGTAAGTCGATGTAACTCCTTCCTACTTGATGCAGTTAGGAAGAAACCGTGAAGATCGCATTTCCGTATTTTCGCCAAATGTCGCCTCCGAACCCACCCAAAACTGTGCCCTGGAACCGCCTCTGTTCAAGTTAAGAACTCAAAATTTTGACTCCAAATGCGGAGTTCAATTCTATGAAAAGTCCCAAAATTTCATGGGCCTGCTCCCAGCCGTTCTGGAGATATCTGCGAAAAACATGAGGGGGGGCGGAATCCGCCCCCCTGTTACAATAGGGTTAACCCTATTTGTAACAGGGGGGGCGGAATACGCCCCCCTCATGTTTTTCGCAGATATCTCCAGAACGGCTGGAGCAAGCCCATGAAATTTTGGGACTTGTCATAGAATTGAACTCCGGATTTGGAGTCAAAATTTTGAGTTCTTAACTTGAACAGAGGCGGTTCCAGGGCACAGTTTTGGGTGGGTTCGGAGGCGACATTTGGCGAAAATACGGAAATGCGATCTTCACGGTTTCTTCCTAACTGCATCAAGTATGAAGGAGTTACATCGGCTTACCGTGATTGCAAAAAGTGCAAATTAGATGATGTTAATGAAATATCATACAAAATTGCATGGCAGAGGCGGTTTCAGGGGCTGGAAAAAGGGGGTTTCCAGGAAGTATTCAATGCTTGGCGGGAAGCCAATAGAGCAATGTAAGGGGCATTTATAGCTATCAAGATGTAAAAGATAGCTTCTGCTTCCATTATTTGCATAATTTATTACATAGAGTTTCAGGGGCGTGTTCAGGAACATGAAAAGGGGGGTGACTGGCATGGTGATGACGATATGCCAGCGATAACGGCGCAATATACGTCTAGCTTATGATAATATATGCACATATGAGACCAGAAAAGGGAATAAAGTCATTTTTTGCAGAGGCGCGCTCAGAAATGGAAGAAGGGGGGTCATACTATTGCAAGGAAACTAAGAGGCATGGGCGTACAATGACATAACATACTGCAGTTTTCGGATGAAACACGCACCACAGGCTACTCTACGAACGATTATAAGATAATAGGCGAGTCCAGGTAGAGTAAAAAGGGGGAGAAGCAATGTTAATTGAAGTTGTAAGTGAAATAGTCACTGTTGACTAGTTAGTATCATAATAGCGGATAATATACTTATCAAAAGGTCTTGCGCCCTAGTTTGGATCCTGGATACGCCTATGATGAAGTACAACATGCAAGAAGGAACTATCTATGATCAGTAACATATTTATAGTGCTGGGTAGCAACTTGTCTGCGGTTAATATTTCTCCAAATTTTACCCCCCTTTTTCACTAACCTGGTACCGATTATGGCAAAAAAATATGATTTATAACTGTTTTTGCTAATGTCTCAATCACATACCATTGTATTTATCAAAAAAACAACATAAAAAAATGGTTTTATTACGCATTTACTTCACCCCCATATTGAGTGACCTGCACACGCCTATGATTTTTGAATTTTCATACGTCACCGTCATATATCAATTTCCGATTCAATCTCTATCAATTCCTATTGGTTGTGTTAAAATCGGTCGATAAACATGAAAGCTATGTTGAATCAAAAATACCACTAAAATTTGTAGTTTTTGCCCCCCTGTTGCCCCCCTATCCAAAATGTAGATGTTTTTATTATTTATTAATGTAGATCGTGTTGAGGGGAACCAAACACCGTTTCATTTTTGCAAATCGGACGGGTAGATCTCGAGATCTCCGGAAGGGCGGAATCCGCCCCCCCCCCCCCCTGTTACAAATAGGGGTAGCCAGGAGCCTGTTACAAATAGGGTTAAAAAGACGGAATATATGTGAGAGAACGGAGCATAAACAATACCCATAACAAGAAACTGATGACGTCATTTTTTTCTTCAATAACGCTTTTTGACTTTGTTTTGACAAAAGAACAAATAATCACCTTTTCTGTATTTCTGAGGCAAAACCGGTCTAGAAACATACCTTTTTATTTACATTTATAAATTTATAATTTTGAGGTTTTCTGAAGAGCAAAATCGCTGTTCTGGACGTGGTAAATCCGAGGTCATTCACTTGACCTGGAAGGTCATCCGTTGACCTGAAACCTAGAAATCGCATACTGTTAAATTCCTCTCATGACAGGCAACATGCTGGTTTTTACCGCATTTCTCTAAGTTGCTTGGTTTAGAAGTTAACAGGGATGGGCCTGTCAGGCACCCCCCCCCCTCCCGTAGGGCGAAAGTGAAAAAGCTCCCATAGGGCGAGGGTTTTATCCAAGGGGTGGTTCTCGCCCACCCCGTAGTCCGGCCTATAGCCATATGCCGCCGCGGGTGGGGAGGGGAACGATCCCCCTCCGGGGCGGGGAACCGAATAACTTTCGCCAGTAGCCAGACTCGAACCCGGAACCCTTGGACTCCGAGTCCAACGCTCTACCAACTGAGCCACCCGGCCCCCTCTCAAATATCGGCCCTGCCGGTACCCTATCGACCAACAGTCAGCAGCGGCCAGTTTTTCATGCTAGACAAGGTGAGCACACGACAGGTCCGGTTGTCCAAAGTATTCCACATTCCTTCACATTCCACACCACGGGTTCCACATTCCATTCCACGAGTTGTTCCAGACTGGCTCGCCTCGGTGTGCTACATTTAAAGACAATCATATTTTTCGTTTGAGATACGTTTGACACGCCTGATATCGTAGCATATGACATAAGTGGCATGCATCGTTCGCTTGTCCAGCACGCAATTATTTTTACCTGTTTACGTCGTGCCCTCATTAGTATTTGAGGTTATCGCCGTGCCGTTATTATGCCGTTATTTTTACCTTTTTACGCCGTGCCCTCATTATTGAAGTATTTTGTTAATGGTACCGGGCCTAAGTCCGCCTTAACCAGGCAAATTGTGTAGAATTACATAGAAGTCATTGAGACGTGAGTTCTATTCACGCAACACAAAGTTAAGCGAAACACGGTCTCGTGTAAAACAATGTGGTAAAACAGTCGGCCACCAACACGCATGGGGGACATCAATGCACAAAAATACGTCTTTTAACTAACCAACAAATGCTTTTCAGCTGTCTGAACAGAATAGCTGCTTGTTTAGCCAAGTATCCACGTAACCGTCGCCAGTGCAGCGTCCGATACCTGCGTGTCCGTGCGTTTCGCCCCTAATTGAGATAGAGCTTCGATTAAAAAATGAATGTGTTTCTTGTGATGAGAGAAAGCCGCTGGTACCCGATTTTAACCTTATTACTGTCGGGATGCAAACAATAGGAATCTGTCGGGGGGAGGGGGGGACTATTCCACTCCCTCATTGGTATCTCGGAAACCCCTGGACCGATTATCTCTGAAAAAACGGCATTCGATTCCTTGGAGCATAAATTACATTCCTGTATCCCTAAATATGCAAAATTTTGTCATGGGCAGATACAGGTAGCCAGAGGCGGCACTTTTTTTCTTCTTTGGGGTTGTAATTGAG
The DNA here is from genome assembly GCA_036785665.1 of Chirona hameri. NCBI lineage: Eukaryota > Metazoa > Arthropoda > Thecostraca > Balanomorpha > Balanidae > Chirona > Chirona hameri. The sequence continues at coordinate 9,495 of JAXIVJ010016210.1, forward strand.
TCGGCGCCCGGGGGAGGGTAGTAAAAGCGACTAAAAAGAAACGAACATGTGCAAAATGGAAAATAGTTAGCACCATAGAATTAACATAGGTTTTATTATCTGTTTGATTTTCACAAACAGTTTACAGATGACGTGAGTGAAATGCAAGCTATACATGAACTATCCCAGCTATCCAACATCCAATTATCAATGCGTTGCTGATTGGCTACGGAAAGATCGCTGTACATTCTGCACGTATACACCATACAGTAACTGGATGTCCGGATTAACAGCAACGAAATGAGAGAAAGAATCGCGCGCACGACAATCTGCAGCTCACTTAACATCGAAGCATCAGGGTCAGCTTCACATGGAGAGTAAATCAACAATCATCAGCAAATATACTTGGCTACATGCAGGCACCTATACATATAGTATTTCTAAGTAACTTTGGGATGTGTTGTATTATTGGATTTGAAATGCTATTTTACGGCAAACGTGACTAACATTTTAAAGTTTCTCCTTTTCTGTGCTCATATTTATTAATTGTTTTGTTACACCACCAAAAGCCAGTCGTCACTTTCCCATAAGTCAGGGGTGGGGTGCCTCTGCACGTGCGCACCCTTCTTTTGTATCGCAGAAGCTACTTGCTCGATTGAGTTGAAATTCGCCATACATTTCCTTCGCACTCGCTCGTTCATCGCCAACTACGGCGCCTTACTGGTATGTAGATGCCGTGAGGTCAAATGCAACGTCTATCATCCCTACTGTATCATTAGACTTGCCAACAAATAATTTAAGCCCATTTTGGGGTATATACATATACACGCAATCGCTGCGTTCCATAACAATGTCAAGCCAAGGAGCGCATAACAATCACATTTTAGCATATTTTGCCTCATTTGACCTTGGAGATATTAACCTAGGGTCATAGCATTTTCACAGAACAGAGTTCGACACAGAACCTCTCCACCCTACAATTTTCGTTATTGTATTTCTTATCGGGGCCTTTATCTCCCCCCCCCCTCCCTCCCTCCATTGCGTGTAATTTTCAGAGGCCCTCCAGGGCGCGTGTTAATAAAACCCTATACCTCTATACAGTTCTACCTTGCCTCTCACGTTCCAAAGAACATAGTAGTGCACGTTCGTACACACTTCCTGCCTTTGACATCAAAATCAAATCAAATTACTGATTGTCAATCAAACCGGGAATCGCCCTCCCGTAAAGGCGGGATAACACCAGGACGTCATATGAGTCATATGAAAGTCATGAGTACATCGGTGATTACGTGCGAGCGCCTCGAGCTCGCTCGTCCTTCCGTGAAGTAGGGGAAAAATCGGAATAATCAGAATATGAGAATATGAATATGGCCGTGGCGACGCTTTTCAGAAGCTCATATCTCTGTAACCGCACGTCCGATTGACAAGCAGGCTTCTTTGCTGAGTAGCCTCATCCACCCTATTTCCCTGTTTGGGACCAGTGCCGACTCACGTGGGTAACTATCACTGCGCGTGGCGCGTGCCGCGTGAGGGGTGTTGAAATGTGCTTTCTCGCAAAAACTCCGCAACGGCTGGGCCGAATGTGTGCAAATTTGGTGTGTGGTTACTGGTTAGAGACCCGTCAGCCGCCGCCTTCCCACAAGTCAGGGGTGGAGTGCCTCTGCACGTGCGCACGTGCACACCTCTATACTATATCTCAGGAACGGCTGAGCTGATTGTGTTCAAATTTAGAGTGTGGTTAGGGACCAGGGATGGGTGCCTCTGCACGTGCGCAAGTGCGCACCCCTTTTTGTTTCTCAGAAACTACTTGCCCGATCGAGTTGAAATTTGGTGTGGTGTCAGGCAACAGTACTAGGGAAGCAGCACCCTTATGCGTGCGCATACCAACCTCACCATACATTTCCTTCTCGCTCGCCTGTTCATCGCCAACTAAGGCGCCTTACTGGTTATTATTGTTATTGAAAAATCCGTTGGCGAATTTGCGTACCGTTCGCAGTATTGATTTATTTACGGATTTACTGGCAATGTTGGGGTTGTAATGTTCATAATTGGGGTTGCATTTTTTTCAGGATGCAGTTGTAGCTACAACCCCGAAAGTATATAAAGTTCCACCCATGCAGGTAGCCAACAAAAATAGGGGGGAAAACATGCATTTTTAGATTCTTGCCCTGGGACGTTGCTTGAGCGCAATTTGTTCATGTTGTTGGATTTCGTCACCTAAATGTATGCTCTAACGTATACTCTTTTTTTTTAATTTGTGGGGAAATTAACCCAATGGCGTCCTCAGGCAATTCCAAAGGGAGGTATCTAAAAATGTCACTATAAAATTTGTACCGCTTTGATTTATGTTTTAGATGCTTATGATTATATGTATATACATGATAATGTAAATTATGGCAGTTTAATTCCCCTCCCAGTCAATGGTGTTCTGCTGAGACCCCAGTCAATGCCGGGTTAATCTCTAAGGAAGGGTGTTACAATAAACCCGAAAGCTCCGATTTTAATATTTGTATTGTGGAGTAAGTCCTCTTTGTATTTAATTTATCTTACACACTCCGCATCAGGTCTTTACGAGGATCCCAGATGAGTCCCTGAACAGGTCGGAAGAGCATTGAAAAGGTCGGAGTGGCCCCTGGACGAAGTGAAAAATTCGGAGTGGCCCCTGGACGATCTTAAATGACCTGGACCTTTTAACCCGCGAGTTACTGGGGTATATTTCATAACGCGACTTACTGGGGGGGGGGGCTATTTTTTGCCCCCCCCCCTCTCTCTGATCTCCGGATCTACTGGACCGAATGTAAAAAATCAAACAGTATTCGATAGTCCTGGGAAATGTATCGAGGGAAACATAAAATTGTTGACCTCGGGGTCATCGATGACGTCACAGGTCAGGTCAAGTACAAAATGTTTGACCGTGTCAAAAGGTCTCGATGGATGAAATTGTCGCGCAAAATTGCGATATTAAACGCATAAGCTGTCGATAAATCGATATAATGCGTGTGTCTGATACCTCTAAGTACCTTTCTAAGCTGTTAATGACCTTGGGTCAGGTCAAGGTCATCTGAGGTCACGAGGTCAAACTGCAGATTACGGTCATTAGGCGTTGTAACACATGTTTATGGGTTTGTTTTTCGTCTAGAACCCGACAAATGGCCTTATAAAATTGTTTGTTTCATATAAATAGAAGTAAAAAGCAAAAATGAAAATGCGTTTTGTATGCATAGTTATGCCGTGAGAAGTGGTTTTTGTCATTTAAAGGTCATAACTCGGTCATTTAAAGGTCATAACTCGGTCATTTTTAAAGATATCGACTTTAAGTTTGGTACACATATTCACCGCATACGTCTCGATCACATGTATTCCGGTTTTTGGATCATTTTTATTTTTTTCTTGAAAATTGTGTAAAAAAAGTTATTTGGATTTCTCAGAATTTTGAATTAAAAAAACCTCAAAAATCCGAGATAGCAGTTTCATAGCCCAGTCCATTGTCAGTTATTTACTTTAAAACAATTTAGTTTATCTCAAATATCGTACCTTTGACAGCGTTTACCGAAAACCATTATTTTGCAACAAAAACCGAAGAACATGACGTCACTTTGACGTCATTCCCGGTTGACCTATCGAAGCCTCATATTTTTCCTTCTGCCAAAGTGTGTAGAATTGATGGGAGAGAAGGTACTTACAGTTTGGTGTTGATACCGGTGTTCGTTTAGGAGTTATTGCAAAATAACGGGAGAAGGGGGGGGGGGAAATAGCCCCCCCCCCCAGTAACTCGCGGGTTAACAGTAAGAATCCAGTTCCAGATAAATCTAACTACAAATTAAAATATATGCGTGTCAGAAGACAAACATTGGGCTGTTTCTCGGCGTATTTATATGTTATGTTGCTGCTTTCCTATAAAATTGGGCATAATGGTTCACTATCACTTTTTTACAGCACTTTGAAACGCACGCATTTTTATAGGTGCGCGCCTTACGCAATGCGAATACATATCCGGGGATGCGAATCCAATTAATGCGAATACATATCCAGGGCAAAAGATGCCAAATTTTCGCGCCGCTCCGCAGCGTAATCTATTAAAAAGTTCCAGGTCTTGACTCTTGAGCCTAAAACAATAGTTGATGTTGGTATAGCTGATTCCAAATTGGTGTCGCTGGTTCCAAAGTTGATATGATAGTATGTTAACTCCCGCTCCTAAAAGTTGGTATGGCCCATGCCATACCTGTCATACTGCATTCTCCATCCTTGTACCGTGCCTGTTCATCTGTTTTGTTTGGCCCTTTCAACGCCTGAAAAGGGGCCCCTTTCAACGCTCGGGAAAGAGGCCCTTTCGAGGCGTCCCCCTGGACGAAATCCTGGCTACGTGCCTACCGCCATGCAGCGCAGCCGCGCAAGTACCATGCAGGGTTTTGCTACCATGGGAACAGAGCTGCATAATCTTACGGGAAGGTGACAAGTTTTGGAAAAAACGATGGGATTTTGTGACAAATTTGAATACAAAAGTGATCAGATAAGAATATAGTTCCTCTTCAGAAAATGTGGTGATTAGGTCAATTTGTATAGTTAGATATAGTTACTGTTCAGAAATTTGGTGACTAGGAATTTTGGTGAAAACTAAGTATTTTGGCGTCAGGATAAATTAAATCCCAGCTTCACGAATGGTAAAGGAGTTCCCTACGGTGCCAAAAATTTGCCAAAACTAGATGCTGGGGGTCTACAAAATCTTACCCACACCGTCAGTGGGCATATTCCTTCACTACTGTGACCACTGAACTCTATAACAACTGGAATGGACAAGGGTGCCTGAGAGCGGTCGCGGTCGGCCGCCACGCTGGAACGCCGGGCCGGGCGAGGGGTGGCGAGGAGTATGAATGGAGGGGTCGGACGCGTTTTATTAAACCTGTCATCAGCTTCATGCTTGTAAATATGAATACATGTTGGGTGGATATTAGACGGATTTGATTGTGCTTTAAAGCTGTATAATTTGTATCGATTTTGTATTTATTGTATCGACATAGTGCATACTCCGGGCCGATCATTTCTCTACACATCTGTGTTTGGCCCATGTCTGTGCGCTTCGTGGTTGCCGAGATACTGGTCCGAGATTGCAACACCCAACTGCTCCGCTGTGTTATCAAACACTCCCGCGCACTGCAGGCGCTTTGCGCCGAACACGAACTGCAGGGGGGTTTATTTCCGCCCCCCCCCCCTGAGATCTCGAAAACTACGCAACGTAGCGAGAAGCGGAAAAAGGCATTTGATAGCTTCATACATTTTCTATCGAAAGTATTCAGTGTTTTTTTAAGTCAGGTCAAAATCTTAGGTCACCGACATCAAAATTCCGAGTTATATGAATTGTAAGTACTGATGCCCTCATGGCATCCTGTAAGTTTCAACCTGATCGGTTAAAAACTCTGGCTTTGGCACAACTGCAAACATTGTTGGTGGTGGGGTCACTTGACCTGGTCTGGTGACCTGACCTGAGATAACCTGAGGAGATTTTTTATCAAAGTGTGCGCAATTTATGTCCTAACAGGTGTATCAAAACACGGTGGCAATGCGCGCCGCCGTTTTTTCGCTATCTTTGAAAAACCTGAGGGGGGGGGGCGGAAATCAACCCCCCTGCAGTGCGCGGGTTAATCCGCGTTCGGTTCGGCGATCCAACATGGCAGCCAGGCGCGACAGCCCGCGCCATACCCGGCTGCGCGGGCCGCCACCCTCTGACCATGTGACAGTCACAAAGTGCGCGAACTTTGGATGTGACAATTCCATGAAGGTGACACTTCAGACAGGCACAATTTCCTTCATGTGGTGTTTCCCGCTGAGCTGCAAAGACAATCTTCTGCTTGGTGCTTTGTTTATATCAAAACGCTTTCGTCCGGTGTGTTGAAGTGCGGCTGGGCGATGTTGTATGGCGTTCTTTAACTTAAAACTGATTGTTGATAATCTGGGTGAGTTCCCGTGAAACAGTAAGTTGTGGTTATTGTGATGTGGACGCTAGTTCTGGCCCTTGGAAAGGAAAACCACAATATTTAAAGCAGGACATGAAAAGAAAACATCCTGAGCGCTTATCGGAATTCGGCAAGAAACCGCGAGCGCGCAATCCATTCTGGGACAAGTTCTTCCCTACGCAGGCTGGTGGTGATGCAACAGGTAAGGCTGAGTCAAGGGGTGGGTCTTTAATTCTGGCTCATTTTCAAGGGCGGGTCCAAAATGACGAACACGTTGGTGTGCATGTGTGTGTGTGTGGGGGGGGGGCAAGGCCCTAGATGCGGGGGGGTAATACTTCAGTAACGCAAATCCCCAGTTTTTCGTAGTCTTGAGGTACTTATTAGAAGAAGAATTAGTCAGCTGACGGCATATTTTATTGCAGTGAAAATGCCGCAGAATAATTTCGCGAGCTAGTGATTGACGTGCAAGGTGAAGTCGTGGTGGCTGCGCGGCCGACCTTCGGTCTCAAATACAAGTCCTGCGCTCCGCCAGGCACGGAGGTTTAGTGAGAGCGTGATACAGGCAGGGACGTAGGAACGTCCGAGAAGTGGGGCAGTGAAACTTTGATCTCGTTTTGGGAGAACCCCAATCCCCCTATGGAAGATTTCTTTGCAGATTTAGACTGTTTTCGTCTTGGCCAATCTTTTGCCATCAAAAACTGTTCTCACCAAGCAAAAAACAATATTTGTTTCCCCAAAATTGCCGAAAAGTGAGGGGGCCATGCCCCCCACCCTCCCCCCCCCCCCACCCCTATTCCCATGCGCCTATGGACTGATGGGTTTTAGTGGTCGACTTGTGTTTTCACTCTGCAATAAAACATACCGTCAGCTGACAAATTCTTCTTCTAATAGGTACCTCAAGACTACGATAAACTAGGGGAGGTGCGTTACTGAAGTATGTGGGGACGGGGTGTCCCCAAAAGGTATCGCATAATTATTTTAAAAAAAAACAGGATTTGCATCCTTATGCGTTAATAGCTGATTCCAAGTAAACTACCCTTAGTAAAAGCTACGAAGATTTCATTTTAACCCTCGCCCTGGTGTGTGTGTGTGGGGGGGGGTCATTTTGACCCTATCCTCCCTGAGTTTGTTTTCTCAGAAATAGCGGGGAAATGGCGGCGGGCATTGCCGCCAAATTTTATACAATTATTTGGGCATCAATTACCCACATTGTGTGAAAGTTTTGACCTCATCTCATTTCAGGTCAGGTGATCAGGTCCCGTCAAGTGACCTTACCAAAATAAAACATTTTGAGGTCGTGCCAGAGCCACAGTCTTTGTCCCAGCGATTTGATTATATATAGTTTAACTATATATTGAGTTTAACAGCATGGTTTTCAGGATTTGATCGGTTAGCAGCAATAGTAGCTTGTGTTGTCTGGATCTAGTCTTTCATCATGTATTCTTATCACCTCCACAGAGTGGTTTCTCAGGTCGCAACAAAACGCATCGCAGTAGGTCAGTACATAAGACATCTCACGGTCACCAGTGGCGGTGGGAAACATGGGATTTGTTGGGGAATCCCATTTTCGGGAACGTTTTCTTATGTCAGATTGCTGACGATCCAGTCGATGTAGGCCGACACCTTGGTGTAGACGCCGGGGAACTCAGGGTTGCCACAGCCGAATACGGTGGACACGACGCCCACCAGCTGGTAGACACCGCTCTTCTGGACAGTAGAGGTCTCCGGGGCCTTAAGGGCCATCAGCGGGCCACCAGAGTCACCCTTACAGGCGTCCCGGGGCTCCCCGTCCCGGCTCCCGGCGCACACCTTGGTGTCCTGGAAGCCGCCCGGGAAGCGCTTCGCGAAGACCGGCGAGCGGGGGTAGGATGCCTCGCAGGCGGCGGGGTCGAGGACGCGCAGCGGCGCCTCCTGCAGGACGTTTGCCGTGACTCCGCCGAACTCGAGCAGGCCCCAGCCGGCCAGCTCTGCATCCCGGCCGATGAGCACGTCGCCGGCCGGCGGCAGGCAGATGGGCTGTACGCCCTCAGTCAGCTCCACTGGCGCTGCCAGCCGCACCACGGCCAGGTCGTTCTGCGAGCCGCCGTACTGCGGGTGCTGCGTGATGCTGGAGATGTTCCGCTCTTGGTGGTCCACTTCGTCTGAGATCGTCAGGTCATGGTCGGCGATGCGCGCGCCGACGGTGCCGGCCTCCTCCGGCCGTAGACAGTGGGCGGCCGTCAGCACGTGCCGGTCGGTGATGAGGGTGCCGCCGCAGAACCAGTCTCCCAGCCTGGAGTCCGTCCACCTGCCGAACAACACCATCCATGGCCAGCGATGGATGAACTTCCCCTCAGGCATCACCTGGATCAGAGGAACCGGCACACCGCCAAGTACGAACGAGGGCTGATTAAAAGGCAGGACAGTAAAGGTACGGAGGGCACCGGCCTTAGCCTCGAGCCCCGGTTCGCTGTGGCCAGCGCTGGCTTGTCGGCGAAGACGACCCTTCGCCGGCGGCGGCTGGAAGCGGATCTTGAGCTCCCCACATATCTGCGGCAGCGGAGACTGAGGCTTCACGGTGACCGGCTCAGGACGATCGCAGCAGACCCGCGGAGTGAGTCCGGAGAACCCGCACGGCGTCGGTCTCTTCTGCAGGATCTCCTCCCGCGTCTGGAAGGCGGCGCAGTCGCGGATGCTGACGCACTGGTTGCCCGGACACCCTCCGGCTGAGGGCAAGAACTCGACGGCGGCTGAGAGGGTGACAAGGGCCAGCAGGACGGCCAGACGGCACGGTTGGCGGTCCATCCTGCCGCTCCAGCCGCCGACACCCGACTGATGGTCGCAGAGCGGCGCCAACCCCAACAGCCAACTGCCGAGAACGGGGCTACAACTGGGAACCGGTCTTCCTGGCCGCCAACGGCGGCGTCATTGGTAGTCTTCTGAAATCAGTGGGAGGTATATGGTGAGCCGCTGGAAAACCCCAACCTTATCCCGCACCCCGCTGGGGGGGCGGGGAGGAACTGCCTCTCCTCCCGGACTTTCTCAATAACTTGAACACTATTATAGATATTGACGTGAAACTTTCAGTACCATATGCTGGATAACTTTTACTTCCGCTCACATACTTGCATTGCAATTTGACAATTTCATTAGGAGATAATGGCGCGCCTCCATCTCTGGCTATCGACTGCGGAGTCCCGCCTCCAACTACCGACTGCGGAGTCCCGCCTCCATCTACCGACTGTGGAGTCCCGGCTCCATCTACCGACTGCGGAGTCCCGTCTTCATCTCTGACTGCGGAGTCCCGCCTCCATCTCTGACTTCGGAGTCCCGCCTCCATCTCTGGCTGCGGAGTCCCGCCTCCAACTCTGGGATGCGGAGTCCCGCCTCCATCTCTGACTGCGGAGTCCCGCCTCCAACTCTGGCTACCAACTGAGGAGTCCCGCCTCCAACTACCGACTGCGAGTCCCGCCTCCATCTCTGGCTATCGACTGTGCAGAGTCCCGCCTCCATCTACCGACTGCGAAGTCCCGCCGCCATCTCTGGCTGCGGACTTCGGAATCCCGCCTCCATCTCTGGCTACCGACTGCGGAGTCCCGCCTCCATCTCTGGCTACCGACTGCGGAGTCCCGCCTCCATCTGTGGCTGCGGACTTCGGAGTCCCGCCTCCATCTCTGGCTACCGACTGGGGAGTCCCGCCTTCATCTCTGGCTGCGGAGTCCCGCCTCCATCTCTGGCTGCGGACTTCGGAGTCCCGCCTCCATCTCTGGCTACCGACTGCGGAGTCCCGCCTCCATCTCTGGCTGCAGAGTCCCGCCTCCATCTCCGGGTACCGACTGCGGATTCCCGCCTCCATCTCTGACTGTTGAGTCCCGCCTCCATCTACCAACTGCAGAGTCCCGCCTCCATCTCTGGCTACCAACTGCGGAGTCCCGCCTCCATCTCTGACTGCGGAGTCCCGCCTCCATCTCTGGCTGCGGAGTTCCGCCTCCATCTCTGGCTACCGACTGCGGAGTCCCGCCTCCATCTCTGGCTATCGACTGCGGAGTCCCGCCTCCATCTACCGACTGCGGAGTCCCGCCTCCATCTCTGGGATGCGGAGTCCCGCCTCCATCTCTGACTGCGGAGTCCCGCCTCCATCTCTGGCTGCGGAGTCCCGCCTCCAACTCTGACTACCGACTGCGGAGTCCCGCCTCCATCTCTGGCTACCGACTGCGGGGTCCCGCCTCCATCTCTGGCTGCGGAGTCCCGCCTCCAACTCTGACTACCGACTGCGGAGTCCCGCCTCCATCTCTGGCTACCGACTGCGGGGTCCCGCCTCCATCTCTGGCTGCGGAGTCCCGCCTCCAACTCTGACTACCAACTGCAGAGTCCCGCCTCCATCTACCGACTGCAGAGTCCCGCCTCCATCTCTGGCTGCGGAGTCCCGCCTCCAACTACCGACTGCGGAGTCCTGCCTCCATCTCTGGCTTCCGACTGCAGAGTCCCGCCTCCATCTACCGACTGCGGAGTCCCGCCTCCATCTCTGGCTGCGGACTTCGGAGTCCCGCCTCCATCTCTGGCTACCGACTGCGGAGTCCCGCCTCCATCTACCGACTGCGGAGTCCCGCCTCCATCTCTGGCTGCGGACTTCGGAGTCCCGCCTCCATCTCTGGCTACCGACTGCGGAGTCCCGCCTCCATCTCTGGCTGCGGACTTCGGAGTCCCACCTCCATCTCTGGCTACCGACTGCGGAGTCCCGCCTCCATCTCTGACTGCGGAGTCCCGCCTCCATCTCTGGCTGCGGAGTTCCGCCTCCATCTCTGGCTACCGACTGCGGAGTCCCGCCTCCATCTCTGGCTATCGACTGCGGAGTCCCGCCTCCATCTACCGACTGCGGAGTCCCGCCTCCATCTCTGGGATGCGGAGTCCCGCCTCCATCTCTGACTGCGGAGTCCCGCCTCTATCTCTGGCTGCGGAGTCCCGCCCCCAACTCTGACTACCGACTGCGGAGTCCCGCCTCCATATCTGGCTACCGACTGCGGGGTCCCGCCTCCATCTCTGGCTGCGGAGTCCCGCCTCCAACTCTGACTACCAACTGCAGAGTCCCGCCTCCATCTACCGACTGCAGAGTCCCGCCTCCATCTCTGGCTGCGGAGTCCCGCCTCCAACTACCGACTGCGGAGTCCTGCCTCCATCTCTGGCTTCCGACTGCAGAGTCCCGCCTCCATCTACCGACTGCGGAGTCCCGCCTCCATCTCTGGCTGCGGAGTCCCGCCTCCAACTACCGACTGCAGAGTCCCGCCTCCATCTACCGACTGCAGAGTCCCGCCTCCATCTCTGGCTGCGGAGTCCCGCCTCCAACTACCGACTGCGGAGTCCTGCCTCCATCTCTGGCTTCCGACTGCAGAGTCCCGCCTCCATCTACCGACTGCGGAGTCCCGCCTCCATCTCTGGCTGCGGACTTCGGAGTCCCGCCTCCATCTCTGGCTACCGACTGCGGAGTCCCGCCTCCATCTACCGACTGCGGAGTCCCGCCTCCATCTCTGGCTGCGGACTTCGGAGTCCCGCCTCCATCTCTGGCTACCGACTGCGGAGTCCCGCCTCCATCTCTGGCTGCGGACTTCGGAGTCCCACCTCCATCTCTGGCTACCGACTGCGGAGTCCCGCCTTCATCTCTGGCTGCGGAGTCCCGCCTCCATCTCTGACTGCGGAGTCCCGCCTCCATCTCCGGGTACCGACTGCGGATTCCCGCCTCCATCTCTGACTGCGGAGTCCCACCTCCATCTCTGGGTACCAACTGCGGAGTCCCGCCTCCATCTCTGGCTGCGGACTTCGGAGTCCCACCTCCAACTCTGGCTACCGACTGCGGAGTTCCGCCTCCATCTACCGACTGCGGAGTCCCGCCTCCATCTCTGGCTACCAACTGCGGAGTCCCGCCTCCATCTACCGACTGCAGAGTCCCGCCTCCATCTCTGGCTGCGGAGTCCCGCCTCCATCTACCGACTGCGGAGTCCCGCCTCCATCTCTGGGATGCGGAGTCCCGCCTCCATCTCTGACTGCGGAGTCCCGCCTCTTTCTCTGGGTACCGACTAAGGAGTCCCGCCTCCATCTACCGACTGCGGAGTCCCGCCTCCATCTCTGGCTACCGACTGCAGAGTCCCGCCTCCATCTCTGGCTGCGGACTTCGGAGTCCCGCCTCCATCTCTGGCTACCGACTGCGGAGTCCCGCCTCCATCTCTGGCTGCGGACTTCGGAGTCCCGCCTCCATCTCTGGCTACCGACTGCGGAGTCCCGCCTCCATCTCTGGCTACGGACTTCGGAGTCCCACCTCCATCTCTGGCTACCGACTGCGGAGTCCCGCCTCCATCTACCGACTGCGGAGTCCCGCCTCCATCTCTGGCTGCGGAGTCCCGCCTCCAACTCTGTCTACCGACTGCGGAGTCCCGCCTCCAACTCTGACTACCGACTGCGGAGTCCCGCCTCCATCTCTGGCTACCGACTGCGGAGTACCGCCTCCATCTCTGGCTGCGGAGTCCCGCCTCCATCTCTGACTGCGGAGTCCCGCCTCCATCTCTGGCTACCGACTGCAGAGTCCCGCCTCCATCTCTGGCTGCGGAGTCCCGCCTCCAACTCTGGCTACCGACTGCGGAGTCCCGCCTCCATCTCTGGCTGCGGAGTCCCGCCTCCAACTCTGGCTACCGACTGCGGAGTCCCGCCTCCATCTCTGGCTGCGAAGTCCCGCCTCCAACTCTGGCTACCGACTGCGGAGTCCCGCCTCCATCTACCGACTGAGGAGTCCCGCCTCCATCTCTGGCTACCAACTGCGGAGTCCCGCCTCCATCTCTGACTGCGGAGTCCCGCCTCCATATCTGACTACCGACTGCGGAGTCCCGCCTCCATCTCTGGCTACCGACTGCGGAGTCCCGCATCAATCTCTGGCTATCGACTGCGGAGTCCCGCCTCCATCTCTGACTGCGGAGTCCCGCCTCCAACTCTGGCTGCGGAGTCCCGCCTCCAACTCTGGACTGCGGAGTCCCGCCTCCAACTCTGGCTACCAACTGCGGAGTCCCGCCTCCATCTCTGACTGCGGAGTCCCGCCTCCATCTCTGGCTGCGGAGTTCCGCCTCCATCTCTGGGTACCGACTGCGGAGTCCCGCCGCCATATCTCGCTACCGACTGCGGAGTCCCGCCTCCATCTCTGGCTACCGACTGCGGAGTCCCGCCTCCATCTCTGGCTGCGGAGTTCCGCCTTCAACTCTGGCTGCGGAGTTCCGCCTCCAACTCTGGCTGCTGACGCTGAGTCGTGGCTCCAACTGCCCTGATGATGCGATGATGCGATGATGTGATGTGACGATGTGCCATTCTGGGCCTCCTCGCCTCCTCTCACAGCAGTCCTTCCCAGCCAGAAACGCGGTGTTCCTTTCGGAATGCATGTATTTTCTCCATAGCACCACGGGCTTGCCGCGGCGAGGTTGGCACACAAACAATATTTACCGTACACACACGAACAACATTGACCGTACACGCGCCGTCGCCGTCTCAGCTGCCGCCAATCCGATTTTGTACCTCTCCGTAAGGACCGAGATCATACACTGTACTGTGACGTCACTCTCTGACAGTGACGGCATCATTCGGCATGCCGTCACCACCTCGCAGCTGGCACTGAAACACTATATGCTGATGGCGTGGGCATCACTTCAAACGTCATTTCAACATTTCAACATTTCAACGAATTTAAAATCATGACATTTCAACACCTGCACATTCATCATAAATGCATTGAAAAACAAATGTACAAATGCACCTTGCAAACATACTTAAGAAACGCAAATTCCAAAATAATGTTATAAAAACACCACTCGATAAATACGCGCGTCGTCTCCTAAAGCTCACAGCGCCGGTGTGACGTCATTCTGACGTCATCGGGGTACGTCTCAGCTGACTGGCCGTGCGGCTGGGGCCGCCTTCGGCCTCAGTCGCGTCATATAGGCCAGCGGTGACGTCATTCTGACGTCATCGGAGTACGTATCAGCTGACTGGCCGTGCGGCTGGAGCCGCCTTCGGCCTCAGTCGCGTCATATAGGCCAGCGGTGACGTCATTCTGACGTCATCGGGGTACGTCTCAGCTGACTGGCCGTGCGGCTGGGGCCGCCTTCGGCCTCAGTCGCGTCATATAGGCCAGACAATCTGTACAGTAGGCTGCGGAGGGGAGCCTCGGTCGCTGGCTGCACAGCTGACACGGCCCCATCGTGCGGCCTTGACCTTGACCTTGACCCGCCACCGCCCGCGGCGGCGGCGGCGGCTGGTAGGGCGGCAGAGGCCGGGCGGGCCTCACCACCGCCCCCGCCCCTGCCAAGGTGTGGGGCGGCCCCGGTGTGGGGCTGGCGGTCAGGGAGCGAGGACTGGCGCGGCCGGCAGCGACGCCGTAGGCGGGGCTGACGGGACTGCCGGACAGACGGCTGTTGTACGGCACCGGATTGGCCGGGATACCGCTCCCCGGCATGTGATTGGCCGGGATACCGCTCCCCGGCATGTGATTGGCTAATGCGCCGCTCCCCGGCATGTGATTGGCTAATGCGCCGCTCCCTGGCATCTGATTGGCTAATGCGCCGCTCCCCGGCATCTGATTGGTCGTCGCCGTGCTGTCCGGGCCGTGATTGGTCTGGACGCTGTGCACCAGGGCGGTGACGTGATGCCGGCTGCCGCTGGCGTTGGCGGGGGCGGGGGCGGTAGGCTGTCCGCCGCCCAGAATCCGTTGGAGTATCGGGTTGGGCAGCTGCGAGTCGTCCTGCTCATCCTCGGCGGTGGCCACCAGGGTTACTTGGTCACAGAAAGTGACGCTTTTCTTCAACCTCCTGCGCTCCCCTCCTGCGCCACTACCTCCTTCTCCACCACCACCACTACTGCCGCCACCGTCAGGGGTGTCCACCCCCCGCATCAGGGCCGAGCCCGGGTCCTCCGCGGGCCGACGACCCCTGCGCACGTGCTGACCCGACTGAGCCGAGAACAGCATCTGGTTACTCTGCTTGGCGCAGCCAAAAGTAGGCCGGTGCTGCACCACGGGGGGCGGCGGCGGGTCGGCGGGGGGCTCCGATGGAGAGGGCACCTCGAATCGGCCCGCCAGGTCCCTCACCGAGCGGACCGAGCCGCGACGAGCGTCCTCCGAGGGCAGCCGCGAGGCAGACGACTCGCTGACCGGCTGCGGAGACTCGGTGACTCTGAGGGATGGACTCGACTGACTCGACTGACTCGACTGACTCGACTGACTCGACTGCGGCTGCTGCGGCGGCTGCTGCTGCTGCTGGAGGTGGTAGTCGTACTGGCGAATATGCTGCTGCTGCTGCTGCTGCTGCTGCTGCTGCTGGTGATGATAGTTAATCTGCTGTTGATACAAGGGCTGGCTGTTCTGTGGCTCTTGCTGATGGCTGTAGTAAGGCTGGTAGTCATGCTGAGAATGCGCCTGGTCTGGCTGATACTGCTGCTGCGGCTGCTGCTGCGAATGATACGCTTGCTGCTGCTGCGGGTGGTGCTGCTGGTGATCCCACTGTTGTTGCTGCTGATATTGTCCATGTGTCTGCTGCTGCTGCTGCTGGTGGTGGTACTCCGCCTGCTGCTGCTGGTGGTGGTGCTGCTGCTGCTGCTGAGGAGGGGGCGGGGGCGGCAGGTCCGTCGGCTCCTGGCTGAAGCTCAGCTCCAGCTCCGCCTCTGTCGGCGGCGGCGGCAGCTCATCATCCTCCAGCGTCAGCTCGGCCATCACGTCGGCCGGCGGCGGCGGCAGCGGGATCTCCAGCGACGGCTGGCGGCAATGTCCGCCGCCCTGACCCATCTGGCCCCCCATCTGACCCGTCAGGCCTATCGGAGCAACCCCCAGACCCTCTACAGGGGTGTGAGCGGTCAGCCGGTTGACCGCGTCCTGCGCCGCCCGGCCGCCGCTGCCGTTGACTGGCGAGCAGCGCTGGTTCAGGTGGTTCAAGTAAACTGCGGCGGCGGCGGGTGGTGGCCTGTCCGTCTCCCCCGCACCACCAGGACTGACGCCAGCATTTCCGACACCACTGGCACCACTGGCACCACTGACACTAGCACTGACACCTCCAGTGGCCGCAGCACCAGCGACCCTGGCACCAGCACCAGGACCGGTTGCAGTCAGCCTCGAGTCAGTCCTTCGCGGTACGGGTGGCGGGACGCGGGTCAGCGCCGCGCTCCCGTGGAACGACTTGCGCATCAGCTTACTCCGCTGCAGGTTGGGCGCCGCGTACTCGGGCGGCCCCTCCGAGAGGTACCCTCCTCCGGGGTCGGCCGACGGGGTCGTCGGCCGAGACATGTCCGCGTTGTAGGTGGTCTGCTGCTCGGGGTCGGTTAGGTCCGGCAGACTGCGGTTCTTGCGACGAATCAGCCCTCCGCCGAGGAGTTTCAGCCGGATCTTGTGCTGTTTCTTACCGGGCGGTTTCTGCTCTTTGCGCGGGTCTGCGAGAGTCGTCGTCACCGCCGGCTGTGGCGGCGGCTCGGCGGCGGCCTGCTCCGCCCGCGGTTGGTCCCGGCGAGGTTTGTTCACCTTCGCGTACAGCTGCTCCACGCTCTGTGTCGGGGGCGGGGTCGGCTCCTGGCGGCGGGCGGCCGTCACTACCGCCTCCCTGCCGCCCTGTCGCCGCCGGGGCAGTGTGGCGTACAGCTGGATCTGCGCCGTCTCCTGGGCCGGACCTGGGTCCGAGCGGCCGGCGGGCGGGCCGGAGGGCGTGGTCCGGCCGCCGTCCAGGTCCCGGGACGACTGGCGACTGTGGGGGGTCCTCCGGCCGGCAGAGTCGCGTGACGACTGGCGGGAGTGACGGCCCTCCCGAGCAGAGTCTGTAGACATACACACAGATATGTGTCAGCGGGGTACACAGATGTGTCAGTATATATATATATATATATATATATATATATATATATATATATATATATATATATATATATATATATATATATATATATATATATATATATATATATATATATATATATATATATATATATATATATATATATATATATATATATATATATATATATATATATATATATATATATATATATATATATATATATATATATATATATATATATATATATATATATATATATATATATATATATATATATATATAATATATATATATATATATATATATATATATATATATATATATATATATATATATATATATATATACTCCCTCTAGTCAAACTCCCTCTACTCTTACGTCATTATTCTGCGGCTACCTTTCTCGGCTAGATACCCTATCTACTCTGTGTTTGTCTGTATCTGTCTCTCCCTCTCTGTCTCTCCCTATCAATATCTCTCCGCCACTGACCTGTCTTTTTCCCGCCGCTAACGATGGCGATCCGTCTCTGGAGTCCACTGCAGCGCAGCAGGCAGTCGTTGTGGCTCCGCTTGGCGCAGCTCAGGAGCTCGGCGGTGTTGTACGGGGCGTCCAGAGCCTGTTTCGAGACGCGAACCGCCTCGCGACACAGCTCCAGAGCACGAGGCAGGTCATCTGTAGAGGGGAGGGCAGGGTGAGGCTAGTGCACTAGTCCAAACCGCGCCACCTGTGAAAACCGTGCCACCATTGGCATCATACTCAATGACGTCAGCACCGTACGGCGCCATACCAACAGCAGCTTTTAACGTCAGCCATGCATGATGTCAGCCACATAGTGTGACATCAGACCCGTGTGACGACAGCCATGAATGACGTCAGTGCCATAGTGTGACGTGATACCCGTGTGACGTCAGACCCGTGATGTGACGTCATATCTCCATAACTCACTGCGTTCGTCGGCGACCTGGGCGTCCTGCAGCAGCAGCTCCGTCTCGGCCAGCAGCCGCTTCACCTCGACGGTGGCGCCATCCGACGACAGCGCGCCGAACGTCTGGTTCTCGGGAATGCCGCTCAGCTGCTGCTGCTGAAACGCGAAGGGGCGCGTCACGTGACGTCACGTCACACGTCACAGAGTGCGGTAACACAGAGGGATCAACAGAGAAACTCTCAACCTTCTATATTTGATCGTAAGACGTATGACGTCGAGTGAAAAGAATCGACCTAAAATCCCCGTCAGCCTCGCAACTTTGAAGAAGTATCGTTTAGAACTACCTACAGCACAGCACACTATAGAAGAGATCAGAAAACTCAGCACATACTTGACTCTATAACTGAATACAGAACTGACCAAAGAATTGACCAAAACAGAGAACTGACTGTAAAACCTGAACACATGAACTGAACTTAACTTAATGACTTATGATGACTATAATTCCCCACAAAAGATTAATGTATTGGTAGAGATGCACACCCACACCTCACGGCACCCAAACTCACCCAACTCACGGCACCCCAAACTCACCCAACTTACGGCACCCCAAACTCACCTAACTCACGACACCCAAAACTCACCCAACTCACGGCACCCCAAACTCACCAAACTCACGGCACTCCAAACTCACCCAACTCACGGCACCCCAAACTCACCAAACTCAAGGCATCCAAACTCATCCAACTCAAGGCACCCAAACTCACCCAACTCACGACACCCAAACTCACCCAACTCACGACACCCAAAACTCACCCAACTCACGGCACCCCAAACTCACCCAACTCACGGCACCCCAAAGTCACCCACTCACGGCACCCCAAACTCACCAAACTCACGGCACCCAAACTCACCCACCTCACGGCACCCAAACTCACCTGCTGGCTGATTTTGAGCAGCGGCGGCACGGGGTAGCTGTCGTTGGAACTCAGTGAGTTTGAGTCGTACCCAGCGTCGGGCAGTGAGCCGCCGTGTTCGGACGTGGCCGCCGTGGACCGGGATGGAGAGACGGGCGGCCGGCCTGAGGCGGTCAGCGGCGGCGGCACCGGCCGGCCCGTCACCACGCGGCTGAGGGGGACAAGGGGGTGTTACTGGCCGACTGAGGGGCGTTACCACACGGCTAGGCGATATTGACTCTCTTCACAAAGTGTTCAATAACTGCGCTAATGACTCAAATAACTTGAACGTCCTAATATGGCCTGTGAACCTCACTCACTCCACATTCCGAGTATTCAATGAATGTGATGGCTCAAATGAACTGATGACTCAAATGACTGATGACTCAAATGACTGATGACTCAAATTACTGATGACACAAAATGACTGATGACTCAATGACTGATGACTCAAATGACTGATGACTCAAATGACTGATGACTCAAAATGACTGATGACTCAAAATGACTGATGACTCAAATGACTGATGACTATTATGACTTATGACTCTGATGACTCTGATGACTCACTTGAACATTGATATGGCGGGGTGAGCGCTCTCATTTGATCCGGAGCTGGTGGAGCTGGCAGAGTTCCGGTCTCCGGACCAGTTGCCGGAGTCCCTCCTTCTGTACGGGGAGAACACAGCGACGTCAGTGGTGTGTGGTGGAGGGAGGGGGTCAGTGTGAGGGAGAGGGAGGTGATGGGGAAAGGTCAGGTCTCCGGACCAGTTGCCGGAGTCCCTCCTTCTGTACGGGAGAACACGGCGGCGTCAGTGGGTGTGTGGTGGAGGGAGGGAGGGGGTCAGTGTGAGGGAGAGGGAGGTGATGGGGGAAAGGTCAGGTCTCCGGACCAGTTGCCGGAGTCCCTCCTTCTGTACGGGGAGAACACAGCGACGTCAGTGGGTGTGTGGTGGAGGGAGGGGGTCAGTGTGAGGGAGAGGGAGGTGATGGGGGAAAGTTCAGGTCTCCGGACCAGTTGCGGAGTCCCTCCTTCTGTACGGGGAGAATCACAGCGACGTCAGTGGGTGTGTGGTGGAGGGAGGGGTCAGTGTGAGGAGAGGGAGGTGATGGGGGAAAGGTCAGGTCTCCGGACCAGTTGCCGGAGTCCCTCCTTCTGTAACGGGGAGAACACAGCGACGTCAGTGGGTGTGTGGTGGAGGGAGGGGGTCAGTGTGAGGGAGAGGGAGGTGGTGGAGGGAGGGATACGTGCTGGCATCAAATGCATCTGGCCAGCCAGTCCTTCACATCACGCCTGTATATCAAACCCATAGGCGTACACAAGGGGGACAAACGGGGCAATTGCCGCCAACCCCCCCCCCCCCCCCCCCCCCCCCCCCCCCCCCCCCCC
>JAXIVJ010016211.1:0-29512 GCA_036785665.1 Chirona hameri
CGTCCGGTCCCGTCCCCGCCTCCACACCTTTCTAACGCAACAGCGCTTAGATCAGAAAGCGCCCGCTATATAAAAGCACACGTCTCCGTCCGGCTGGGTATCTGAACTCAACAAACATAAATACAAACTTCTGCACAGAGGACCGGCGAGGGTTCAGTGCCTGGCGACGCTCCGACAGTGGGCAGCGAAAGGCAGAAGGAGCCTATCCGTACCGAAACGCCCGGGCCAGCTCGCCTCAAACGTGAAATCATAGCAGGTCTTGATAGAACAGAACGCAAACATCCCAGCGGGGCGGATCCCGGCCCCACGCAGTGTTAACAAGCGGTGTCGATTGGTAGGGGCGGTTGTCACCCGGCCCTGGAGGTAGGCCACCAGAGGTGACTGGAGGGAGTTCCACAGCTTCCACAGGAGGGCACATCGCGCAAGTGACCTCACCCGTCTCCAAACCACATACCTGTCCTCCATAGCCGGCTTCACACCGCGCAGCCCCTGCCTCGAGCCAGGTACACTATATGGCCGACGGCGCCCGCCGGCGCCTCACCGTCCGTATCCGCGCCGCTCTCCACCGGCACGGTCTGCGGACGGCCGCCGGCTCACTGGTCGTCCATGTACACCTCCTCGTCGTCGTCGTCATCCTCCTCCTCCTCGTCCGTGTCGAAGTCGATGCTGGGCGTGGCCGAATCGCCGCGCTCCGAAGTGGAGGTGCCGCTGTCCAGGGCCGCCGCGCACCGCCAGCTCGCCCGGCAGCTGCGCGTCGGTACCGTCCCTCGCCAGCTCTGCAGCACATCCACACGGCACACACAGGACCAGCCGTCAGCAGCTCTGTCCCCCAGAGGTCAGCTCTGCAGCACATCCACACGGCCCACACGGCACACACGGTACCAGCCGTCAGCAGCTCTGTCCCCTAGAGGTCAGCTCTGCAGCACATCCACACGGCACACACGGCACACACGGCACACACGGCACACACGGTACCAGCCGTCAGCAGCTCTGTCCCCCAGAGGTCAGCTCTGCAGCACATCCACACGGCACACACGGCACACACGGTACACACGGCACACACGGTACACACGGCACACACGGTACCAGCCGTCAGCAGCTCTGTCCCCCCAGAGGTCAGCTCTGCAGCACATCCACACGGCACACACGGCACACACGGCACACACGGTACACACGGCACACACAAGGTACCAGCCGTCAGCAGGTCTGCCCCCACCCCCCCCCACCCCACCCCCCGAGGCAGTGACAATACACATACACAATGATACTATGACCAATTGTGAAGCCAGCTCACGTTCTATGAAGAGACAATTATTCTCAAAACGTAAGTCCCCGGCCAACTCTTATCAAAGGGGGAAACAAAGATATGGCACATAAGTTTCGAACTATACTATAATTGCATGCAACCCTGGGACACTGCATGCAATGTGTAGGGCTATGTGGCGTTTGATGTTGGGAACCAGTTTGAAATCAACACCACTCACGGTCTATGTAAGGAGCCAGTGAAGGTGGCACCATCGCCTTGGCCTTCTCGACGTCTTCTTCTCGACAGGTGCCGTTCTCCAGACCTGTCGAGTCACACCAGCAGGAGTGAGTTATACCGGCAGGAGTGAGTTATACCGGCAGGAGAGTTATACCGGCAGGAGTGAGTCACACCAGCAGGAGTGAGTTATACCAGCAGGAGTGAGTTATACCGGCAGGAGTGAGTTATACCAGCAGGAGTGAGTTATACCGGCAGGAGTGAGTTATACCGGCAGTGAGTTATACTGGCAGGAGTGAGTCACAACAGCAGGAGTGAGTTACACCGGCAGGTGTGAGTTATACCAGCAGGTGTGAGTTATACCAGCAGGAGTGAGTTATACCGGCAGGAGAGTTATACCGGCAGGAGTGAGTTATACCGGCAGGAGTGAGTTATACCAGCAGGAGTGAGTTATACCGGCAGGAGAGTTATACCCGGCAGGAGAGAGTTATACCGGCAGGAGAGAGTTATACCGGCAGGAGCGTTATACCGGCAGGAGTGAGTTTATACCGGCAGGAGTGAGTTATACAGCAGGAGTGAGTTATACCGGCAGGTGAGTTATACCGGTAGGAGTGAGTTATACCGGCAGGAGAGTTATACCGGCAGGAGTGAGTTATATACCGGCAGGAGTGAGTTATACTGGCAGGAGTGAGTTATACCGGCAAGAGTGAGTTATACCGGCAGGGAGTGATTTTTTTATTTATTTAGTCCGAATGTTTTTGAATGGATGGATTTCCGAGGTCAGGCCCCGCGCTAAGCATAGCTTGTTGCGCAGGCCCCTGACCCCACCACCCGATCAAGCAATTCCTGGCGTCCGGCAGAATTTAGAAGCTAAAGTTTTACGTGCCGACATACCTGGACACGGTCCGCCCCGCCCTCTGACGACAACTGACCTTGAGTGTGACCGCTGCCACCGGCCACAGGCCATCCCAGTCAGGGGCAAATAGCGGGCAGATAGGCAGGAGTTATACCGGCAGGAGTGAGAGTTATACCGGCAGGAGGGTTATACCGGCAAGAGAGTTATTACCGGCAGGAGAGTTATACCGGCAGGAGTGAGTTATACCTGGCAGGAGTTATACCAGCAGGAGAGTTTATACCGGCAGGAGAGTTATACCGGAAGGGAGAGTTATACCGGCAGGAGAGAGAGTTATACCGGCAGGAGAGAGAGAGAGAGAGAGTTATACCGGCAGGTGAGTTATACTGGCAGGAGAGAGTTATACCGACAGGAGTGAGTTATACGGGCAGGAGAGTTATACCGGCAGGAGTTTATACCGACAGGAGAGAGTTATACCGACAGGAGAGAGTTATACCGGCAGGAGTGAGAGTTATACCGGCAGGAGAGTTATACCGACAGGAGAGAGTTATACCGGCAGGAGTGAGTTATACGGGCAGGAGAGTTATACCAGCAGGAGAGTTATACCGACAGGAGAGAGTTATACCGACAGGAGAGAGTTATACCGGCAGGAGTGAGAGTTATACCGGCAGGAGAGTTATACTGGCAGGAAGTGAGTTATACCGGCAGGAGTGAGTTATACCGGCAGGAGAGTTATACCGGCGGGAGAGTTTATACCAGCAGGAGAGTTTTGGCATTCTCAGTGGTCTATCACATCTTAGGAGCCGCCTGCCATCGTCCGTCATCTCTGTGCTGGTCAACGCTCTGGTTCTCTCGCAGGTCCGATACTGCATCACCATATATGGTAACGGTTCACGGAAGAATCTGTCTCGAATTAAAAAATTATTAACTATGGGGCAAAAGTGATTTTCGGCCGCAAAAAGTTTGATCATGTATCGGACCAGCTTGAGAAGCTGGGTTGGCTCGGCGCGGAGAACCTGGTCTTGTACCGCACTTTGTGTTTGGACACACAAAGTGCGCCGTCTCGGCGAGCCTGAGGAGCTGGCCGCGGGTCTCGCCCACTGTGGCTGAGATTGCGCGAGGTGCGGGAAGTGTCGGGCAGGACCACTCGCCAGGACTGCGACCTGTTTTGTGCCCCGGTCGCGCACTGAGATGGGGAAGAGGCGCTTCAGCTGTCGCGGTCCGGCACTGTACAACTCGTTGCCCCCAGACCTGCTGGAGCTTCCCGTGCCGCCGTTTGCTCGCCGCCTAAAGGTGGCCGTTCACTGCGCACACACGCCTAACGACATAACGGCCGAATTTCAGGACGCGCCGACTACGCGCGTAGTATCGGCCTAACGACCGAATTATGCGCCGAATGTGAGACGCCATGACTGACCAAAAGTGTATTAAAATGCAAAAGTTTTAGGTATTACTGAACTAAAAAATCATTTAATGTTAATTATTTATGCGTACCAGGAAACTGTTGGTAATATTTAACGCTAAAGCACGTGCAATAAAGCGAATACAAATTAGAAATGCATCAAAGTTCCTGAGCCGGCACCAAGGGCACATACAAGCAGAAATATAAACAAATCATTCAACGTTCTGTACATTGGAGAATTTGGAGAAATAGGCGTTCTAAATAGATATATACATTTGTGTTGCTGTAGTTTGAATGCTGTATGTTTGAATAATTTCAGCAAAACTAAAGTAGCGTTCTACTAGGGGGAAGACAGCTTCCGAACATTATCGCCATAGATAACCTTGTTGTTCACTACATACAAAGTCTGAAGCCCTGGACATACCAATACTATGGTAAGGTTGTGACATTTACCTACTTCACAGCGCGAAATGCTGTACTTCTCGTGAAATTTGCAAAAGGATCTTTCAGGTGCAGCGTGCAGGTAAGCTTTCTTCACGCCTAACGACCGAGAAGTTCAGCATTTCCAACGTCTGCGCGCCTACTCAGCGCCGAATGACGCGCCGACAACGCGCCGAAAAAGTCAGCTGAACACGCCTAATCGCGCATTCGGTCGTTAGGCGACAAGTCAGCCCGCTTCCCATAGGCTCCCATGTTAAATTCAGCCGTTAGGCGATTAGGCGAGTGCAGTGGACGGCGACCTTAAGCCGACAGCTGTCGGCTCAGTCTGCCGCGCCCGACTGACTATTAGCCGTTTGCCGGGCCCGTATGTGGTGTATATGATGTGCTCCATCTTGACCTGTATGAATGTGTGAGTGACTGTGTTGCGCATCCGCACGATCATTTGACCTTATTTTATCTTCCGACGAGAGGTGGTAACAGCCACACGCTTGTTGTGGATCACTTTAATATACGTCTGAGTCTGAGTCTGAGTCTGAGTATACCGACAGGAGAGAGTTATACCGGCAGGAGAGTTATACCGGCAGGAGAGAGTCACACCAGCAGGAGAGTTATACCGGCAGGAGAGAGTTATACCGGCAGGAGAGGTATACCGGCAGAAGAAAGTAATACCGGCAGGAGAGAGTTATACCGGCAGGAGAGTTATACCGGCAGGAGAGTTATACCGGCAGGAGAGTTATACCGGCAGGAGTGAGTCACACTAGCAGGAGTGAGTTATACCAGCAGGAGTGAGTTATACCGGCAGGAGTGAGTTATACCGGCAGGAGAGTTATACCGGCAGGAGTGAGTTATACCGGCAGGCGAGTTATACCGGCAGGAGTGAGAGTTATACCGGCAGGAGAGTTATACCGGCAGGAGTGAGAGTTATACCGGCAGGAGTGAGAGTTATACCGGCAGGAGAGTTACACCGGCAGGAGAGTTATACCGGCAGGAGTGAGAGTTATACCGGCAGGAGAGTTATACCGGCAGGTGAGTTATATCGGCAGGAGAGTTATACCGGCAGGAGTGAGAGTTATACCGGCAGGAGAGTTATACCGGCAAGAGAGTTATACCGGCAGGAGAGTTATACCGGCAGAAGTGGGAGTTATACCGGCATGAGAGTTATACCAGCATGAGAGTTATACCGGCAGGAGAGAGTTATACCGGCAAGAGAGTTATACCGGCAGGAGAGATAATTATACCGGCAGGTGAGTTATACCGGCATGAGAGTTATACCGGCAGGAGTGAGAGTTATACCGGCAGGAGTGAGAGTTATACCGGCAGGAGAGAGTTATACCGGCAGGAGTGAGAGTTATACCGGCAGGAGAGTTATACCGGCAGGAGAGTTATACCGGCAGGTGAGTTATATCGGCAGGAGAGAGTTATACCGGCAGGAGTGAGAGTTATACCGGCAGGAGTGGGAGTTATACCGGCAGGAGAGTTATACCGGCATGAGAGAGTTATACCGACAGGAGAGAGTTATACCGGCAAGAGAGTTATACCGGCAGGAGAGAGAATTATACCGGCAGGTGAGTTATACCGGCAGGAGAGTTATACCGGCAGGAGAGAGTTATACCAGCAGGAGTGAGCGTTATACCGGCAGGAGTGAGAGTTATACCGGCAGGAGAGAGTTATACCGGCAGGAGTGAGAGTTATACCGGCAGGAGAGTTATACCAGCAGGAGTGAGAGTTATACCGGCAGGAGAGAGTTATACCGGCAGGAGTGAGTTATACCGGCAGGAGAGTTATACCGGCAGGTGAGTTATATCGGCAGGAGAGAGTCATACCGGCAGGGGTGAGAGTTATACCGGCAGGAGAGTTATACCGGCAGGAGAGTTATACCGGCAGGAGTGGGAGTTATACTGGCAGGAGAGAGTTATACCGGCATGAGAGTTATACCGACAGGAGAGTTATACCGGCAAGAGAGTTATACCGGCAGGAGTGAGAGTTATACCGGCAGGAGAGTTATACCGGCAGGAGAGTTATACCAGCAGGAGTGAGAGTTATACCAGCAGGAGTGAGTTATACCGGCAGGAGAGTTATACTGGCAGGAGAGAGTTATACCGGCAGGAGAGAGTTATACCGGCAGGAGAGTTATACCGGCAGGAGAGTTATACCGGCAGAAGAGAGTTATACCGGCAGGAGTGAGAGTTATACCGGCAGGAATGAGAGTTATACCGGCAGGAGAGTTATACCAGCAGGAGAGAGTTATACCGGCAGGAGTAAGAGTTATACCGGCAGGAGAGTTATACCGGCAGGAGAGTTATACCGGCAGGTGAGTTATATCGGCAGGAGAGAGTTATACCGGCAGGAGTGAGAGTTATACCGGCAGGAGTTATACAGGCAGGAGAGAGTTATACTGGCAGGAGTGGGAGTTATACCGGCAGGAGAGTTATACCGGCAGGAGAGAGTTATACCGGCATGAGAGTTATACCGGCAGGAGAGAGTTATACCGGCAAGAGAGTTATACCGGCAGGAGAGAGAATTATACCGGCAGATGAGTTATACCGACAGGAGAGAGTTATACCGGCAGGAGAGTTATACCGGCAGGAGTGAGTTATACCGGCAGGAGAGAGTTATACCGGCAGGAGTGAGAGTTATACCGGCAGGAGAGTTATACCGGCAGGAGAGAGTTATACCGGCAGGAGTGAGAGTTATACCGGCAGGAGAGTTATACCTGCAGGTGAGTTATATCGGCAGGAGAGTTATACCGGCAGTAGTGAGAGTTATACCGGCAGGAGAGTTATACCGTCAGGAGAGAGTTATACCAGCAGGAGTGGGAGTTATACCGGCAGGAGAGTTATACCGGCAGGAGAGAGTTATACCGGCAGGAGTGAGAGTTATACCGGCAGGAGAGTTATACCGGCAGGAGAGTTACACCGGCAGGTGAGTTATATCGGCAGGAGAGAGTTATACCGGCAGGAGTGAGAGTTATACCGGCAGGAGAGTTATACCGGCAGGAGAGTTATACCGGCAGGAGAGTTATACCGGCAGGAGAGAGTTATACCGGCAGGAGTGGGAGTTATACCGGCAGGAGAGTTATACCGGCAGGAGAGAGTTATACCGGCATGAGAGAGTTATACCGGCAGGAGAGAGTTATACCGGCAGGAGAGTTATACCGGCAGGAGAGTGACTCAGTCACTGACCGGTGATGGGTGCATAGCATGACACATCGTGGCAGTTGATTTTCTGGGGAACAATGTGTTAACCCTATTCCCTGCGGGGGGCAGATTCTGTCCCTACCGGTGGTTTTTCACTTGCCGCTTCTAAACCGTTAGGCCTAGCGTCGTGAAACTTTGTGACTTTTCCCAAAATTGAATGGCGCGAGTTGTGTCAAAATTTTGACAAAATCGGTTCAGCAGAGGCGGTTCCAGGCTCCTGTTTTGGGGAGGTTGTTACGAATGCGGTTTTGCGTCGCATACTTCCTTCGTGGTTTGCAGTGCAATAAATGCGTAAGAAACAATTCCAATGCAATATGCATCATAGATACTGGGCTTGCACATATTTTTGGGGCAGAGGCGCACTCAGGATACAAAAATGGGAGGCGATACCTACCCTCAAAGTAGGTCCAACTTCAAATTAGTAAGATGATAAAACCGTTACGGGCATGGTGCCCCCCCCCCCCATGTTTTTTTCCTGGATCCGCCTATGCGCAATATATCAAATTTAACAAATTACAGCATATCATGCCCACATGTGACGTTCATGTCATTCCAAACAATCACGAACAGCACATATTTTTTTCAGAAAATCCCCCCATTTTACATTCCCTGAATACGCCTATGATTTTTTATTTTGTTTTTTGTCTTCTGATATATTAAATACCAGTACATTTGAAGCTCAAGAACGTTTGGAGCATGCAAATCGGTCAAGCCACATGGCCGCAATGACCTTTCAAAAAACACCCAAAATTTCGGATTGTTTGCCCCCTGGCGCCTTATTTTTGAACAATACAAAAATGTCGGGATCCAAAAAGAGAGATCTTGTCATGACGAATCGAATGGCGTTTTCCCCATCGAAATCAACCGAGCGGTTCTCGAGATCTCTGGGGGGGGGGGGGCAGAATCTGCCCCCCCCCCCCCCCGCAGGTTAACGTAATTCTGGCCGCCCGCAGGGAATACGGTTAAGTTGGCGCCATAATGGTAAGGGCGTGGCTGCCGATTCCTCGTCAAAAAATGTAGCAAATCAAGCGTTTGAGATGGCCAATTGAGATGAGAAGGCGGCAAGCCACTTGCAAAATTTCCCTCACTGAAGTAAAAAGAGTCGGAAGAGAAATAACTGTCCACCTTTTTTAGGACAGGCGAAAGCTAGGACACGTTTCTTAAAACTCAGGTTGGTTGTTCGTAATTTACCAAATACCACGGAGAATGGCAAATAGTTGTGTTATGTGGCGCCAGTTCAAGGCGACAACCCCCTCAAAGCACGCACTGGGAACATAACAGCTGGTGCATCATGTCATTGCAAAACAGAATATAGCAGGGATGTGTGTCTGAGTTAGTGGATTCGCTCGATGCCCTCAGTAGCCCACCAGCCCACCACCCCTCTGTCAACTCACCCAGTGCCAGGCCCATGCGTTTGAGGACCTCAATGTCGTCATGGATTTCGAACGTGTCGTCAAAGTTGAACAGGTACTCCATCCTGCAGGGCAGCCAGGTCGAGACACTGGGGTTACTATCAGAGCAGGACACAGGCTGCAGCCAGGCTGCTCCGTGCACAACAGCTACTGGAATGATCCAATCGCTGTTAGATTATTCCAGTTGCGACACGTCCGCCGGTCGCTACCACTTCTACAGGCACGGCCGGGAAATGTATCCGCGCGAAAGAAGATTAACACACGAGCGATGGCGAGTGACTTCCGGTAAGTTCTACCATACAAAATCGTTGCTATGCAAAAGGGGAGAGTACGGTGATAACCGGCGGAGACTGCGGTCGAACAGCCGGCCGGAGCCGCCGACAGTCTCCCCGCATCGCTTACTTGTCATTCGATATGCTGCAGTCTATGACAGTTTTCTTGCTGGTGTTCACGATGATGAAAGGCAGCTGCACGGTCGAGTTTGGAGGCGGAGAGCCATGCTCCTCCTCGGCCTGAGGCAGGGCGTATACAGTACAGTCAGAAGCAGCACAGTCAGAACCAGCACAGTCAGAAGCAGCACAGTCGCCGCACAGAAACAATACCGTCACACAACGGTCAAGACACAATTCAGTCCGACATGGCACAGGTAAATCGCAGCCCGACACGGCGCATATCACATACTGCAGGTGGCGAGACACGCATATCACATACTGCAGGTGGCGAGACACGCATATCACATACTGCAGGTGGCGAGACACACATCACATACTGCAGGTGGTGAGACACGCATATCACATACTGCAGGTGGCGAGACGCGCATATCACATACTGCAGGTGGCGACACAGCGCATATCACACGCTGCAGGTGGCGAGACACGCATATCACATACTGCAGGTGGCGAGACACACATATCACATACTGCAGGTGGCAAGACACGCATATCACATACTGTAGGTGGCGAGACACGCATATCACATACTGCAAGTGGCGAGACACACATATCACATACTGCAGGTGGCGAGACACGCATATCACACACTGCAGGTGGCGAGACACGCATATCACATACTGCAAGTGGCGAGACACACATATCACATACTGCAGGTGGCGAGACACGCATATCACACACTGCAGGTGGCGAGACACGCATATCACATACTGCAGGTGGCGAGACAGACATATCACATACTGCAGGTGGCGAGACAGACATATCACATACTGCAGGTGGCGAGACAGACATATCACATACTGCAGGTGGCGAGACAGACATATCACATACTGCAGGTGGCGAGACACACATATCACATACTGCAGGTGGCGACACAGCGCATATCACATACTGCAGGTGGCGAGACACGCAAATCACACACTGCAGGTGGCGAGACACGCATATCACATACTGCAGGTGGCGAGACACATATATCACATACTGCAGGTGGCGAGACAGACATATCACATACTGCAGGTGGCGAGACAGACATATCACATACTGCAGGTGGCGAGACAGACATATCACATACTGCAGGTGGCGAGACAGACATATCACATACTGCAGGTGGCGAGACAGACATATCACATACTGCAGGTGGCGAGACAGACATATCACATACTGCAGGTGGCGACACAGCGCATATCATATATTGCAGGTGGCGAGACACACATATCACATACTGCAGGTGGCGAGACACACATATCACACACTGCAGGTGGCGAGACACACATCACATACTGCAGGTGGCAAGACACACATATCACATACTGCAGGTGGCGAGACAGACAGTCTGGAGCTTCACCAATAACCCAAAACGAACGACAACTTGGTCCGGCGTCGACAAGCTCTATAGCATTGTGTTCCTCTGTCAAGGGAAGCCTCCCATACTGAGTCCCCCTACCCCACCGCCGGGAAGCAGTGCATGATCACCTTCCGGTTCCCCTCTTCCCCTCTGTCAAGGGAAGCCTCCCATCCTGAGTCCCCCTACCCCACTGCCGGGAAACAGTGCATGATCACCTTCCGGTCCCTCTCTTCCCCTCTGCCAAGGGAATCCTCCCATACTGAGTCCCCCTACCCCACTGCCGGGAAGCAGTGCATGATCACCTTCCGGTCCCTCTCTTCCCCTCTGCCAAGAGAATCCTCCCATACTGAGTCCCCCTACCCCACTGCCGGGAAGCAGTGCATGATCACCTTCCGGTCCCTCTCTTCCCCTCTGCCAAGGGAATCCTCCCATACTGAGTCCCCCTACCCCACTGCCGGGAAGCAGTGCATGATCACCTTCCGGTCCCTCTCTTCCCCTCTGCCAAGGGAATCCTCCCATACTGAGTCCCCCTACCCCACTGCCGGGAAGCAGTGCATGATCACCTTCCGGTCCCTCTCTTCCCCTCTGTCAAGGGAATCCTCCCATACTGAGTCCCCCTACCCCACCGCCGGGAAGCAGTGCATGATCACCTTCCGGTTCCCCTCTTCCCCTCTGCCAAGGGAAGCCTCCCATACTGAGTCACCCTACCCCACCGCCGGGAAGCAGTGCATGATCACCTTCCGGTTCCCCTCTTCCCCTCTGCCAAGGGAAGCCTCCCATACTGAGTCCCCCTACCCCACCGCCGGGAAGCAGTGCATGATCACCTTCCGGTTCCCCTCTTCCCCTCTGCCAAGGGAAGCCTCCCATACTGAGTCCCCCTACCCCACCGCCGGGAAGCAGTGCATGATCACCTTCCGGTTCCCCTCTTCCCCTCTGCCAAGGGAAGCCTCCCATACTGAGTCCCCCTACCCCACCGCCGGGAAGCAGTGCATGATCACCTTCCGGTTCCCCTCTTCCCCTCTGCCAAGGGAAGCCTCCCATACTGAGTCCCCCTACCCCACCGCCGGGAAGCAGTGCATGATCACCTTCCGGTTCCCCTCTTCCCCTATGTCAAGGGAAGCCTCCCATCATGAGCCCCCTACCCCACCGCCGGGAAGCAGTGCATGATCACCTTCCGGTTCCCCTCTTCCCCTCTGTCAAGGGAATCCTCCCATACTGAGTCCCCCTACCCCACCGCCGGGAAGCAGTGCATGATCACCTTCCGGTCCCTCTCTTCCCCTCTGCCAAGGGAAGCCTCCCATACTGAGTCCCCCTACCCCACTGCCGGGAAGCAGTGCATGATCACCTTCCGGTCCCTCTCTTCCCCTCTGCCAAGGGAAGCCTCCCATACTGAGTCCCCCTACCCCACTGCCGGGAAGCAGTGCATGATCACCTTCCGGTCCCTCTCTTCCCCTCTGCCAAGGGAATCCTCCCATCCTGAGTCCCCCTACCCCACTGCCGGGAAGCAGTGCATGATCACCTTCCGGTTCCCCTCTTCCCCTCTGCCAAGGGAAGCCTCCCATCCTGAGTCCCCCTACCCCACTGCCGGGAAGCAGTGCATGATCACCTTCCGGTCCCTCTCTTCCCCTCTGCCAAGGGAATCCTCCCATCCTGAGTCCCCCTACCCCACTGCCGGGAAGCAGTGCATGATCACCTTCCGGTCCCTCTCTTCCCCTCTGCCAAGGGAATCCTCCCATCCTGAGTCCCCCTACCCCACTGCCGGGAAGCAGTGCATGATCACCTTCCGGTTCCCCTCTTCCCCTCTGCCAAGGGAATCCTCCCATCCTGAGTCCCCCTACCCCACTGCCGGGAAGCAGTGCATGATCACCTTCCGGTCCATCTCTTCCCCTCTGCCAAGGGAATCCTCCCATCCTGAGTCCCCCTACCCCACTGCCGGGAAGCAGTGCATGATCACCTTCCGGTCCCTCTCTTCCCCTCTGCCAAGGGAAACCTCCCATCCTGAGTCCCCCTACCCCACCGCCGGGAAGCAGTGCATGATCACCTTCCGGTCCCTCTCTTCCCCTCTGCCAAGGGAAGCCTCCCATCCTGAGTCCCCCTACCCCACCGCCGGGAAGCAGTGCATGATCACCTTCCGGTCCCTCTCTTCCCCTCTGCCAAGGGAAGCCTCCCATCCTGAGTCCCCCTACCCCACTGCCGGGAAGCAGTGCATGATCACCTTCCGGTCCCTCTCTTCCCCTCTGCCAAGGGAAGCCTCCCATCCTGAGTCCCCCTACCCCACTGCCGGGAAGCAGTGCATGATCACCTTCCGGTTCCCCTCTTCCCCTCTGCCAAGGGAATCCTACCATACTGAGTCCCCATACCCCACCGCCGGGAAGCAGTGCATGATCACCTTCCGGTTCCTCTCTTCCCCTCTGCCAAGGGAATCCTCCCATCCTGAGTCCCCCTACCCCACCGCCGGGAAGCAGTGCATGATCACCTTCCGGTTCCCCTCTTCCCCTCTGCCAAGGGAATCCTCCCATCCTGAGTCCCCCTACCCCACCGCCGGGAAGCAGTGCATGATCACCTTCCGGTTCCCCTCTTCCCCTCTGCCAAGGGAAGCCTCCCATACTGAGTCCCCCTACCCCACCGCCGGGAAGCAGTGCATGATCACCGTCCGGTCCCTCTCTTCCCCTCTGCCAAGGGAATCCTCCCATACTGAGTCCCCCTACCCCACCGCCGGGAAGCAGTGCATGATCACCTTCCGGTCCCTCTCTTCCCCTCTGCCAAGGGAAGCCTCCCATCCTGAGTCCCCCTACCCCACTGCCGGGAAGCAGTGCATGATCACCTTCCGGTTCCTCTCTTCCCCTCTGCCAAGGGAATCCTCCCATCCTGAGTCCCCCTACCCCACCGCCGGGAAGCAGTGCATGATCACCTTCCGGTCCCTCTCTTCCCCTCTGCCAAGGGAATCCTCCCATCCTGAGTCCCCCTACCCCACCGCCGGGAAGCAGTGCATGATCACCTTCCGGTCCCTCTCTTCCCCTCTGCCAAGGGAAGCCTCCCATCCTGAGTCCCCCTACCCCACCGCCGGGAAGCAGTGCATGATCACCTTCCGGTTCCTCTCGACCAGGTTTTTGAAGGCGATCTGCTGTAGTATGAGGTCCTTGAGCTGCTGCGTCTTCAGATTGATGCGATGCATCCGCTGCGCCTTCTCCCGCTCCAGGTTCTTACACTCCTGCGATGGAGGCGGCACAGTCAGTCAGACAGGTTACAAAACTCAGGTGATTTTGGAACAGCAGACATATTAGGACCATGCCCCCCAGGCGTTTTTACCATTGAATGCAGATTGTGGAAACGGACAATGCGCTATAGCACTTAGGCGCATTGCAACTTATTGTTCCTTACTTACTTCTTCACGTGCAAGTTTTTTTCCGTTGATCAAAGTACCAGAACACCGTGAAAATAACACGGTCTCTTTTGGGATCTTCGATCCAGAGTCCAGGATCCCCAAAAAGATCCCGTGCTATTTTCTCGGCATTTTGATACTTGAGTAAACAAAACAGGCTCAGACACAGGAGCAAGCTAGACGCAACAAGTTGCAACACACATTAGTGCGCTGAATCACCTTGATCATTGCCAGAATCCGGATTCCAAGGTTAAGACGCCTGGGATCCTGGCAAATGTCTGTTAGGAAGGTCAATCGAGTACAGAGGATCATATTTTGGCTGAGCCACGCTATTACCGACCCGCGTGTGCAGTTATCGCTGACTCGACTGAGTGAGGCTGGTGTTTTGAAGGCTGACCTGCAGTGAGTTGGTGGGCAGTCCCAGCCACTTGATCTCTTTCTTCTCCTTGCTGATGATGTTCATGGCCATGAGGACATTGAGCGCGTCGTAGACCCGGCGCCGGATGTTTTTCTGGTCACACTGCTGGTCCGACGGCGAGTCGCAACGGCCGCCCTCCGTGAACTCGTTTACCAACTCGTCCGCCACCTGTCGGTAGCAGCAGACACTTACAGTACCGACAACGGCCGCAGGTGACCACAGGGCAGCCAGAACGTGCAGGCCAATATTAGCCAACTAAGTGCATTCCACCTAAGCGCGTTATATCCTCTCCCAAGGAGCAATGCTCCAGGAGGATGACCGAGGGCGAACTTAAGTTCCTTTAATCCCGCTGCACTGAAAACGTGCTGTGCTGACAGCCGAGTGGGTCCGCCTGGCGCCACAGAGCCCCGAAACCGGCGCCTTCAGCAGTTCAGCTGTATGAAGCACGCCACCCCCAGCCCGGCCCGGCCCGGCCCGGCGCGCGGCCACGTACCTCGTTATAGGTGGTGATGCCCTTGGTTCGCACCTTCTCGCACACCTTCATTGAGAAGTGCCGCAGACCCTTACTGTTCTTCTCCGTACGTCTCCGCTTCCTGGAGAACGACAGAAAGGAGGGATGAGAGTGTCAAACTGCTCAGACGTTGCACTGCGCTCTGACGCTCATAAGAGCCATTACACGGAGACCATTCGAAAAATAGCTGATGACTAAAGCAGGCACGCCCAAGCGCGCACAGAGGAGCGACAAGTCTCTGGACGGCCTGTCCGTCAGCGCGACCATGTCAGACCGGGCCACCGGAGCCCCGGTGCAGCGCGCAGAGTAAGCAGTGATCGCCCCCGGCCTAGCCGCGCCACTCCTCATTATAACTGCCTGTTACTTGTGTATGTGGCAGTCATATCGTCACATCGGCCGGCGCACGGCGACCGGCAGAAAGCATTCAGCTGCCTCAGCCGGCCAGCCGTCCTCTACCCGGAACAGTGTTCGTCACGGGCCCACCAACCCCCAGCCCAGCCCAGGCCCATGAACACCAAGCCCAGGCCCGGACCAGGCCCATTCAAATTCATAATATTGAGGCCCAGGCCGGCCCGTTCAGATTAAGGATATAATTATTTTCAAAAAAATTGCAATCATTATTCTAGCATATTTACTTGTATACTATGGATGTAAAACAATTAACCAACTATCCTAACAAAAAAAAATACACAGCCACAGCAACAGTGTGTTGCTGTGTAAGTGAACTGCTGGTTAAAATATTTTTGAGCTCTGACCTGACCTTGTGCGACGCGCGAATTACTTCAAAAATTGTCGGGCCCAGGCCCAGCCCATAGCGAACTCTGACCCGGAGGACAAGGGAACCAGCATAGCCATCCGCTCGACAATAGCCAGCGGCGGAGGCGAACTCACCCCTCCACCCAGACGTCTGATTCGGTGCCCTGACGCTTCCTGGAGCCGCTGTGGTCCAGGATCGGCGAGATGAAGGCGGCTCGCGCGGCCGCGCCGGACGGAGGCCGCACGGCCGGCGCCGGCGGCGGCGTGCCCGACTCGGACCGCACCACCATCGGCACCGGGTGCTGCTGCTGCTGCTGTTGTGGCTGCTGCTGTGGCTGCTGCTGTGGCTGCTGCTGCTGCTGCTGCGGGCCGGTCGGCTCGGCGGCGCCGCCTGGCGGTCCGGTCGGCAGCACGCGCCGCTTCGGAGTGTTGTTACGGCGGGCGGCCATAACCGTGCGCCGCTGACCACAGACAGAGCAGCTGCTGTCAGAGGCCCCAGACGGGGCACAACACCACACCAGACGCAACAACAACGGCGCCGCTGACCACAGACAGAACAGCTGCTGTCAGAGGCCCCAGACGGGGCACAGCACCACTCCAGACACAACAACAACGGAGCCGCTGACCACTGACAGCTGCTGCTGTCAGAGGCCCCAGACGGGGCACACCACCACACCAGACGCAACAACAACAACGGCGCCGCTGACCACAGGCAGAGCTGAGCTGTCAGAGGCCCAGACGGGGCACACCACCAGACAGAACAACAACAAACACTGGGCAGCTTAAAGGGAATAGTTCACCTTTAACATGGAGTTTTGGACTGAGATAGCAGATTTGTAGAGCAAATCTAAAAATGCGTTGTGGTGAAAGAATTACCTCCCTACGTTAATTAATTTCGACACAGGACTGGTGGGCCCGGTTTCATATCCCCTGTTCCGGGCCACGATCGGGACATCTCGCTCGCCGCTCGCCGCTGCCGGCTCGCCGCCGGAGGCAGGTACACTATCTGGCACGTAGTCTCTGGTCACGACGCCTCGTTAATATCCGCTCAGCCGCCCGGGCGGCCCCTTGTCAGAGACTGTGCTTGGCGTCAGGCGGAGCGGGACGGAGCCAGAACGCCAGCTGCTATCGTACGATTTCTCGTGAAATAGAAAGAGAAACTTACTTCTTTCTCCACATATATCCATCAGTTGTCCAAACCAAAGTCATATTCGCAGTTTTGAGCTCAATATGCACCGTATGGTTGAACTTCAAGACAACTTTCAAGGTGACCTATTCCCTTTAACAGACAGCAGACAGCAATATATAAAATTGTTTTAATTTATACCTATTTTAAACTCAGTATCTTGACCACGTCATCGGAAATTCGCTTATAGGTTCTGTATCTCATTATTCTACCCTACAAGCTTGGTTTTGTTGTCGAAGGCAAATCAACCAAAATCTGAGGTGGAAAATTCTCCCTCCATTGCGCACCGTAATTCTAAGAAGCACTCCCAGCCAGGAATCAAGACGTCCGCTTATAGGAATACATTAATATCACTAACGACTTGACAGAATCCACACCGTGATCTATACACTTATTATTACACGGCACACAGACACACACACAATCATCACAATATCAGCTGTGTTGGGCGACTGCCAAGTAAGAA
This sequence comes from Chirona hameri, assembly GCA_036785665.1. NCBI lineage: Eukaryota > Metazoa > Arthropoda > Thecostraca > Balanomorpha > Balanidae > Chirona > Chirona hameri. The sequence continues at coordinate 17,299 of JAXIVJ010016211.1, forward strand.
ACACCTGGTGCTGGAATATGCTTACCAGAGGAGAGCCGGCCTGCTGCAGCTGCTGCGCCCGCTGTGGTGAGATGGTGAGAATCTGAGCACCTACAGGACACAGACACAGCAGACACGTCAGCCGGGCAGGCATCCCAGAGCGGGACACGGACTGCACGAGACCCTACGGGCCGGACCCAAACTGCCCTGGACACAGCAGACACATCAGCCGGACAGACATCCCAGAGCGGGACACGGACTGCACGAGACCCTACGGGCCGGGACCAAACTGTCCTGGACACAACAGATGAAAGCCGGGCAGGCATCCCAGAGCGGGACACCGACTGCACGAGACCCTACGGGCCGGGACCAAACTGTCCTGAACACAACAGATGAAAGCCGGGCAGGCATCCCAGAGCAGGACACGGACTGTACGAGACCCTACGGGCCGGGACCAAACTGTCCCGGACACAGCAGACACGTCAGTCGGACAGGCATCCCAGAGCGGGACACGGACTGCACGAGACCCTACGGGCCGGACCCAAACTGTCCCGGACACAACAGATGAAAGCCGGGCAGACGGCAGCCAGGGCCGCGGTCTGACTTCACTCCGCAGAGGCCAGATCACACCACACACAGGCAATAGCTCAGCTCTTGCAGTGAGATGTTTCAGAAGCAAACTTCATTCATATGTACAGATCAGCTAGGCCAATTAAAACAGTGATCAGTGGCAATTTACGCCACAGTACGTCAGCCGTCACAGCGCAGCTAGCAGCCACACCGGTCGGTACCGGGTACCGGCACAGAGCATGGAGGCGGTCCACCAGACCCTCGTGACGGTATCAGCCAACACAGCACCACCGGAGACCGGGCGCGGCTCCGACTCACCCGTGCCCGGCATGGAGCGCGACGCCCGGGCGATCACGGCCGACTGCAAAACAGACAGAGAACACTCAGATCGACACCACGGCAGCAGCCACGCATATCAGAATACGGCACCGAACACAATCAGCTCACACAAACAACGAACAGCTATCGCAAATAGCAATATTTGGCCTCACACTAAGTAGGCAGAAAGCAGCAAAGAAAACACTTTTCAACATCGGTGGTTGGACGACTTAAATGCAGTTGGTAAAATCCGGAGTGACAAAAAGTGACAACGCCGGCAAATATGATAACAATGGCAATCATCAGTCATGTTACATCAGTTTTACCACAGTTGGCCATTTTAATCAGCTACCCAATGCCACACTAGAATCCCAGCGGAGTTGATTCGCAGTGCAGGGGATGTTGGGGGAGCCTGCTGACCTGGCCGGAGCCGGACTGCTGCAGGGGATGTTGGGGGAGCCTGCTGACCTGGCCGGACTGCTGCAGGGGATGTTGGGGGAGCCTGCTGACCTGGCCGGAGCCGGACTGCTGCAGGGGATGTTGGGGGAGCCTGCTGACCTGGCCGGACTGCTGCAGGGGATGTTGGGGGAGCCTGCTGACCTGGCCGGAGCCGGACTGCTGCAGGGGATGTTGGGGGAGCCTGCTGACCTGGCCGGACTGCTGCAGGGGATGTTGGGGAGCCTGCTGACCTGGCCGGAGCCGGACTGCTGCAGGGGATGTTGGGGGAGCCTGCTGACCTGGCCGGAGCCGGACTGCTGCAGGGGATGTTGGGGAGCCTGCTGACCTGGCCGGAGCCGGACTGCTGCAGCTGGACTCTGCGCACCACCTGTGGCGCCTGTCCGGCCGGCGTGGCCGTCTTGATGATGGCTCGCACCACCCCGGCAGCGGGCAGGGCGGACAGCGCAGCCCCCGGCTCCGCCACCGCCGCCGCCGATGCCGCAGTCACCGTCTTGGTCGGCGTTGCCTGCAGTACCCGGATCATCTGCGAAACACCTGGAGGACGACGGACATAACACCAACGGTCAGACGCCTACAGTAGAGACACAGTTAACAGACTGGTTCATGCATAGTTCATTCAACTTCAAGCAGGAAGAACTGACCAACTTTAGTGACACATAATGGCACCACTTTTCCTTCAAACGCCGCATGAAATTTACAATAAGATTTCCAGGAGCACAGCACAGTCTCTGGTTACCATTTTGGTCCTGTATCCAGAGTGTGCCGAACTGCTGCTGGCCGGCTGCAGCTGCGGCAGGAGCCGGGCCCGAGCCGCTGGCGCCTACGCCGCTGCCTCCAGCACCGCCCGCTCCTCCAGCCGACATTGTGAGCGGCGACCAGAGACAGACACACTCACTCGCACGCCACGCTCACTTCAGATCCATCACAGCCTGAAACAACCAAGCCAACAGTGTTATGTTATGATGTTTTAACTATTATCAACCACAGACCATGACTATAAGCTCACTGATTCAATTCTGCAGGACCTTGTAAGCCATGGCATTAAAGCAGCATTGTGTGTGGGTACAACAGGGTGTGGGGTATGGTACACCAGCTGTATGATGCTTGGATGTTAAGATGCTTGGATACTCACAGCTCAACTGACTGTCATGAGTGCCAGGGCTATCACATACAAACATGGGCCCTGTGGCTTTAGCCTAGTCTCCCTTTCTTTCAATTATTTATGCCAGCAGCCTCTAGACCAATTTTCTCTTTTCACATCAAACATTCCCATCAAGTAGGTAGCCTAAATCTTGGCCATTTGCAACTCAATTTTAATTAAATAACCGTGATGAGATACATTTAAGCCCTGCGTGCCTAGCTAAGAACAAATCCAATCTTGACCTATCCTCATACAACACATTATTAAGACCATTTACAATTTTGGGAGCCCTCAAGTTTTATTAACTCTTTCAAATGACAACCAGCTAGCATTACCTTATGATGAGGATTGATGACCAGGCTTGCATGCAATGCTCCAGGATGTTTAAGCAATGCACAGTCATGTGTTGACATATGACACCTTTACTTATGTAGGAATCATGCCCTTCAATAGTTAAAGGAACTGTCCCACCTTAACATTATATTGGAGTTGAGATAGCAATGTTGTTGGATTTGCATTGCAATATAGTAGGGTAGCAGTTAAAACAGCCACATAGGTCTAATCGAAAAGAAATTCGAGCTTGGTCTTGACAATTGTAACAAAGAAGCCCTACGTGTATTTGAATACGGGTCTAAAGCCGATGACGGCGTCACTCTTCACCAAATGGTGATGGTAGTCAACTTGTTTTAAAGTGAACCCTGGAGATATTTGCTACATTTCAATGGTTTTGTAATTGCTTTGTTTTGTATTCAAAGCGTCAGAATTGTCTCGAAATAATTGTGCCCATACTTTGGCAGCGTAAATCATTTCTGTGTAGCTCTCTAGAGCTCAATATAACGTCATCAATCCAAATATTAAACCTTAACTTTGTATTAAATTGAGCACCGTTTGCGAGAAACAAATGTCATAATCGTGTTCGGCGGGCAATTACTTCATATTTTGCACCACAAGCGGCATACATTTGACAACTTTTGGGAAGGTGGGACAGTCCCTTTAAGCCCCATGAGTGGTCTTCACCTTCTGGCTCCTACTACCTGGTACAATGCGAATAGCTTACTATTTGCCATGATAGTTATGTTTCTTCTTCAATATGTCCCAACTCCTTCCAACCCACTTTATGCAGACATATAGACCTTACATGTGTTTAACAGGTCATGCTACAGGTCATGCTACTTGCTTTAATTAGGAATGTCACCGAGGTAGATCAGAAAACAGCATGGATACAGCCAAGTGAACTATTACCCACTGCACCAGTGTTTGATTTTTCATGTCAAGACCTGGCTCTGGAGAGTACAAATCCATAGGTGGAGAGTAAAATTGTCTTGTTAGGAAAATAAGATTTTCATTTTTGAAACATTATTTTACTTGGAAAGTTAATTTCCTGTTCATTCATTCGTGTTTTAAACATTATTTTACTTGGAAAGTTCATTTCCTGTTCATTCATTCCTGAAAGTGCATTCACATGGACATTTTACATGGAATTCCTCATTTGTAAAAAATCTTAAATCCTTGTGAGGAAAATGAAACTGTATTTTAACTCAATGTCAGTAAGATCAGATGAAAAGGGAGCATATTTTGAGAAAAAATGAAGAGAGCAAATTCCTGTGGAACCGAAAAGGCCAGAAAATTACAAAAATGCCAAGGCTACACTGCACTAGTTGAAAATTTGTCTCATGTTTGTCTTACTCTCATTATTATTCAACCTGGATTAAACACAGATAACACAAACACAAGAGCAGATGTCAGGTTAACAGCAAACATTTTGGGGTAAATTTTTACTTGCAATGCACCTCCAATTTCAAGCATAACTTTTTAAATGTGTGTATGTTTTGAGTTAAATCATGATCGGTACCCATTTATGGAATCAGACATCCAAATCAGATTACCACTTATCACATAAATGAGCCATTGTGGTATAATCATCAGCCTCATCACCTGGCTCACACACTGGGGGGGGGGGGGGGGGGGGGATAGGAAAACAAGAGATTTTGGAACAAACCCCAACCAAACCAGACCTAACCTAACCTAACCAATCCTATCTCAATGTAACTAAACCTAACCTAAACTAACCAATCCTATCTCAATGTAACTAAACCTAACCTAACCTAACCAATCCTATCTCAATGTAACTAAACCTAACCTAACCTAACCAATCCTATCTCAATGTAACTAAACCTAACCTAAACTAACCAATCCTATCTCAATGTAACTAAACCTAACCTAAACTAACCAATCCTATCTCAATGTAACTAAACCTAACCTAACCTAACCAATCCTATCTCAATGTAACTAAACCTAACCTAACCTAACCAATCCTATCTCAATGTAACTAAACCTAACCTAAACTAACCAATCCTATCTCAATGTAACTAAACCTAACCTAAACTAACCAATCCTATCTCAGTGTAACTAAACCTAACCTAAACTAACCTAAGCTTACCTAATCATCTGTAGCCCATTGAAATGTCATGACCATTCACACCAAAAAAAAATATATCACACTTATGATAAATGCATAAAACATTCAGAAATGCATAATATATGTTTGTAACTGGTGGAGTATGGAGTAGAGAGGAATACAAGCATAGCACCTTACCATTTGAGATTCAACTATAAAAAATGATCACCAAAAACCATCTAGTAGCCATCTAGTATAAAAGCATCAAACAAGTAGTAGTGCTGAACTTGAATGAACAAGTGATGTTACTTATAATCACTTTTGAGCTTGCTACCACTCTATTTTCAGCTGAACTTAAGTATGGTGCAAAAGTTATGCAGATCTAAATGGTTAACACCATAATGTGAGCGAAATATGAGCAAAATGTTATTGAGCAGGTACAAATATACAAAAATAGATATACAAAAATAACAGCACATTCTTTTTTAGTCATTACATTTTGGGGTGCTAAAGCATGTTTTGTGGTGTTCAAATCAACATTAGGGGTGCTTGAGCACCCCTAAAAGAATACAAAACAACATCCCTGCAGGTGACAAGATGAAGTTTCAAGAAACCACATAACAATATTCAGTCTGTCAGACTAACTTCAATATGATCTATAGGGTAAACTGCTGTAACGCCGGGCCCAAACACGTCTTAACCTGACTTTGCATGCTGCCAGAATGTTAACAAAACAGATGCACTAAGGCATTGTGTGTTGTACATACTACATGCTGATAGCATGAAAAGTCTGAGGTTAGGACATGTTTGAAGATTGGACTTAACCCTATGTTACTATTCCTTTCAGAATGATCAGACACTTTTGAGTTGTGTTTTACTGAGCATTGCCAGTCCTCCCTCCTACTCACAGTATTAGTTCAGTAATTCACTTCCCTAGTTTATGGTGTTCTTGAGGTCCCTAATAGAAGAGTAGTCACCTGACGGTAATATTATGACACACTGAAAAGTGGGTTATCTAAGACTGTCTACAAGGTAGCCTGGGTGGCGACAGCCCCCCTGCTAGGTTTTGCAGCGCAGCGAGCGAATGTGAGCAGAGCGTTCTAAACATGGGTCCCTGCGACCGTCAGCCGACAGCAATTGCTGCAAAGGTTAGGTCAGGTTCGATTATGTATCATTTTTGGTGACATAGCTTTGGTATAACTGGTACACTTTTTTGTCTGTCGTAATAACACTCTTTTTCTATTAGGGACCTCAAGAACACCATTAACTGGGAGGTGAATTACTGAACTGAACCCAGATCAGTTGGGGACACTATGGTAAAATTTTGTATTTTTGGAAAGTTTCCATTTTTGGAAATGACTTCTATAAATGGGAACACACTTTCCAAAAATGGGAACGCTGATGACGTAAGCGTTCCCATTTATGGAAAATATCGGGAGTCCCTAGCTTTCTAGATATTTCAGCATTTCATGTCTAAAAAGCATGAGTTTTACCTGGCAGATTCAGATTCTGCATAGTGATGTGCATCTTTTACCCCTTGAAGTAAAAAATTCCACCCTTGAAGTCATATTTTTGTTTTGCTCATTTACATAAACGTCTGCTTGTTCATTTATATTTTTGAAAACAAACTCTGGGAATATTTGTTATTTATAACATTTAGGAAATATTTGGTGATGAAAGAGCATTTGTATGCTATTCAGCATATTGCATTTAGTGATGGCATGACCTTGCAGAGTCGGTTCCCATTACAAATCACCATGTTCAGCTGATTGTGGCGTAATGTGGTGCTGGGTTGGCAAGGCATGTGGTGAGACTAAATAGATATTTTGTGATTTGGATTTGTTTTATATGCCTAATTATGGTAATTTGGGAAAAACAAGTGCTCATTTTCCCTTATATATCATAATGGCTGTTCCTTCAACATATTTCTTTAATAACATCGTTCTTTATGTTGGGGTTTCACACTCTGGGTTGCATGCTCAATGGTGGATATAATTTGGAGTGATATATTAATATCATTGAGCAATATAAATTAATTTGTTAAACATATCAATGATACTTCAGTGTTTGAATTACAATGTTTGACCTGCTTTTCTTTTATATATGTACTACTGTGGTAGACATGGCAGAATTTGGAAAAGATGGCAAGAGCCTCACCACTGACTTCACATGGTCTATGAAAAACTAGAGAGTTAAAAGCAGGGAAAATGACTTCCCACTGGGCCAGTATGCAAAACGTGGCAGAAACGTCAACAAGATATTTGGGGCAGCCCAAAATCCTGCCAGTTGGGGACACTATGGTAAAAGTTTCTATTTTTGGAATTTTTCCATTTTTGGAAAATGCGTTCCCATTTATAGAAGTAATTTCCAAAAATGGAAACTTTCCAAAAATAGACAATTTGACTAGTGTCCCAGACTGAGATAGGTAAAGTTCAAACTTACAGCAATGACATCAGCAATGACCTGATGCAGCTTGTGAAGCTGATCAAGCGAAGCAAATCAATCTGTAGTAGCCACAAAACAACACATTTGCGACGAAATAAAATAATAAAGCTTTACTTCAACTTGCAACAACAATCAAGCTTCTTGATTCTGAAATTGGCAGAACTGGAACCGAACGGGGCACTTGCTGGGACAAAAACACAAGTCAAAGTTGCTCGCTATTCCATTCCGTTGACAAACCTCCTCTTGTATTAAAATAACTATGCTCAACATAAAAACCTGACAAGCCTTGTATTATAAACATATAAATGTGGCCTTGGACCTAAATTCCCAAATCAACAATTGAATTCGTTGCGGAAAATCTCCACTGACATCAATATAATACCTAGACAGGCAACTCGCGCGCCGCATACGCCGGACGGCCACTGTGTGGTGGCGTCAGCCGTCCTGGGGGGCAAGACATCGCGGGCGCCATAGGGACCAATGTATAAATGGCAAATCTGAACGGCTTCCTGACTGGGCTACGCTTGGAAAAAGTGGTGCAAAATAGCATCATATTATTCGTTGGAGATCCTAGATTGAGATCAAATAAATTATAAGGTTCCACCTGGTTATGGAATTTTTGGAGAGCAGCTGACATGATCGGTTACCATGACCCTATTTGGGGAGTAAAAACCACGTTATACCGTTCACTTTCCGTTGCAAATGCGATCTAAGCTTCATATACTTCACATGGGCTCCGCCACAGGGGGACGGAGGACGTGCCCCCCCCCCCCCCCCCTCCCCCCGCAACATTTTCAGATTTTAACATTACGCCTATTGGGCGTTGCATGGAAATAATCAACTTCAGAATGACTCCGCCCCCCCCCCCCCCACTTTCGGAAGGTGGCGGCGCCCTTGATTTTGCATATACTAAGAAGCTTAGATTGCATTTGAAACGGAAAGTGAACGGTATAACGTGGTTGTTAAATCCCAAATAAGGCCATGGTAACCGATCATTTCAGCTGCTCTCCAGAAATTCCATGACCAGGTAGAACCTTATAATTTGTTTTGGCTCAATCTAGAATCTCCAGCAAATAATATTATGCTACTTTGCACCACTGTTTCCAAGCGTAGCCCAGTCAGGGCGCCGTTCAAATTTGCCATTTATACATTGGTCCCTATGGCGCGCCGCGATGTTTTGCCCCCCAGGGCTGGTGAGTTAGTGGTGGCGCCACCACACAGTGTGGGAACGGCTGGATAGCGCAAGATGACTGTCTAGGTATTATATGGATGTCAGTGAAAACCTCCCTTTGACGTTAATGGCGCACTCGATGCAGAGAGAGCGCGTTATTCGATGAGAATAAATACATTCATTCACCGAAATAACTAACTATATCACCGAAAAGGAGAACATTGTACTAAATACAGTTCTTACCTAAACATCAAATAAACCCATTAAAGCCGAATTGTATATTTTAAATATTTGTGTAATGTCCGGTTGATAAATGACTATTTGGGGTCTCTTAATGCCACATTATGAATGCTAACTAGATCAGTCGTCCCAAAGTATGTTTTTTTTTCAAGTGTGCACTATAGTGCCCAATCCACAGGTTAGAGGGCCTTGGCCCAATCGGCAGATATGATATCATTATGTCAATTGGAGACAGGGGCGGATACAGGGGTCGGCGGGGGCCAGCCACCCCCTGCGGGCGGATACAGAAGGGGCGGCGGGGGCGGCCTCCGCCCCCCCCCCCCATCCGCGCCCCTCTCCGCGCCCCCTCAGCGCTCCCTCCGCGCCGAAGGCGCGGAAGGGCCTCGTAATTACGGAGTTTGATGTCTGACATTTGCTGCACTCAGACCAGGAACCGCCCTCAGGCTGGGTGCCGCCCCTGGTCAGGTGCCGCCTTCAGGTCATGTGCCGCCCTCAGGCCAGGTGCCGCCCTCAGGCCAGATGCCGCCCCCTGGTCAGGTGCCACCTTCAAGCCAGGTGACGCCCTCAAGCCAGGTCCCGTCCTCGGGTCACGTACCGCGTTCTGACGGGGCACCGCCATCATGGCAGATGCCACCCTCATGCCAGTTACCGCCCCCTGGTCATGTGCCGCCCATCTGGTCTCCACTCCACTGACCTGGTCATGTGCCGCCCCTGGTCATGTGCCGCCCGAGACATGTGCTGCTACCTAGCCATGTGCTGCCCTATGGTCAGGTGATGGCGCCCCTCCGGCCAGTGACGGTGCCCCACCGGCAAATGACGGCGACCCTCCGGCCAGTGACTGCGCCCCTCCAGCCAATGACGGCACCCATCTGGCCAGTGACGGTGCCCCTCCAGCCAATGACGGCGCCCTTCCGGCCAGTGACGGCGCCCTACCGGAAAATGACGGCGACCCTCCGGCCAGTGACTGCGCCCCTCCAGCCAATGACGGCGCCCCTCCGTCTAATACTGGCGCCCATCTGGCCAGTGACGGCGCCCCTCCGGCTAATGACGGCGCCCATCTGGCCAGTGATGGCACTCCCCCGGCCAGTGACAACACTCATGCGGCCAGTGACGACACCCCATCGGCCAGTTACGGTGCCCCTTCGACCAATGACGGTGCCTCTCTAGCCAATAGCGGCACCCTTCCGGCCAGTGACGGCGCTCCTCCGGCCAGTGGCCGCCGGAGAGGTACGAGGCTCTCTCAGGCCTCGACAATCGTCCTCTCAGACCAGCCTGGGATCCGCTCAGGCATGGCAAGTGTTCTGGCAGGCCTATAAATCATCTAAGGACCCCTCATGCCGCACGAGGGCCCTTCAGGCCGACATGGGGTCCGCTCAAGCCGATCGAGTTCTCATTCAGGCCGATCGAGGTCCTCTCAAGCCGACCGAGGACCCCTCAGGTTGTCTGTGGGCCCATCAGTCCGACCAAGTTCCCCTTCGGGGCGCCGGAGGATCCCTTCAACCCGACCGTGGGCCTCTCACGCCAACCAAAGGCCCCTCAGACGGGACATAAGGGCCCAAAGGCTGATAAAGGGTCTCCTCAGGCTGACAAAGGGCTCCCTCAGACCAAGAGCCCCTCAGACCTAGGGCCCCTCAGACCTATGGCCCCTCAGACCTATGGCCCCTCAGACCTAGGGCCCCTCAGACCTAGGGCCCCTCAGACCGAGTGATGGCCCTGAAGCCGCCCCTGTGTGAATTCATACGGACGCCACTGAGTGTCAGTCATGGGAGACAAGAAGAACAATAGTTTCTGTGATGCTATTCCTTCAATTGAGGTAGAATGAGTTTTATGTGTCGGTCACTAACAATTGCTTCATGATCCGGGAAATGTATATGTATATTGTTCTGGTCAGCTACACGTCCGAACGGCTCGAGGGCCCCGGCAAGAAGGAAGACGCTAGGTGCGTGAGCGCAGAGTCTGACGGAGAAACAGATATTTGAAATAAGAAGTTTGTGCATTGATGAACATAGGTGAAAATGATAATTAGAATATTAAATCATTAATGAAAGAGAAATACACAGTTGCATGAGATTCTGAAGGTGAATAATGCAGGTATGAAAAAGTATTGAGAAGCTGGTGCTGCGGCCTAGCGGCCAGCGCACGCACTATGAATGCAGCTGCTGTCGCAGCGGCAGTGGCGGCGCTGCTGTCGCAGCGGCGGCCTAGGCGAGTCACAAGCTAGATGCAATGACGCCTACAGACTTACGGTAAACGGTCTATCCTCGAGCTGTCAGCTAAAGCTGAGCGCATATTTGTATTGGGCTCAAACCTTACGTTTGAATGCGTTTCGCACCGACATCATGGTGTCAGCGTCTTTCGCTAAGCAGAGCTCAGAGCTGTTTGCATGGACCATATTCGATTGCGCAATATTTGTGGACAGGCGGAATTTAAAGTCGAAGGATTTACGCGTCACAAACGTTCGGCACGGTCTTCCCCGCTCATTGACTTCATCTTACTCAGGCCGCTGCCACCGACGCAGGTCATCCCAGTCAAGGGTAAATAGGACGAGTTAGCACGAGTCGTGGCGCCAGTCCCATGCATCAACTCGAACATCTCTCCCTGTAACTCTTCTTGGTGCAAGAAGAAGTCAGGCGGGCGCGATTGTCAAATACGCTACGGGAAGGACTTCCACAAGCACCGCAACGACGTGACTACGATGGAATTTGGACGAGAGGCGCCTCTTCGTCCGTGGAAGATGGAAACGTCAGCATCTGATGGAAGCGGTAGACAATACTGTCTACCACTTCCAACAGACGCCGCGCCGCTTGACTGTAGCGATGCTGACAGTGATCGAATACATGTGCTTAGCAATGGGTTCAAATCAGTGGCGTCACCATACAATTTGAATTGGAGACAGCCAGAGGTTTGGGGGCTAGCACCATAGGTCTAATGTTCAAATCCTGTTAACCCGCGAGTTACTGGGGGGGGCTATTTTTTGCCTCCCCTCCCGTTATTTTGTAATAACTCCTAAACGAACACCGGTATCGTCACCAAACTTGCAGTACCTTCTCTCACATCAATTATACACATGTTGGCAAAAGGAAAAATATGAGGCTATGATAGGTCAACCGGGAATGACGTCAGAGTGACGTCATGTTCTTCGGAAAACGCTGTCAAAGGTACGATATTTGAGATAAACTAAATTTGTTAAAGCAAATTACTGCCAATAGACCGGGCTATCAAACTGCTATTTCGGATTTTTGAGTTTTTTCAATTCAAAATTTTGAGAAATCCAAATACATTTTTGTTTTGTTTTTACAATATTTTCAAGAAAAAATCAGAATTATCCAAAAACCGGAATGTATGTCATCGAGACGTATGCGGTGAATTTGTGTACCAAATTTAAAGTCGATATCTTTAAAAATAACCGAGTTATGACCTTTAAATGACAAAAATTGACCACCTCTCACAGCATTTCTATGCATAAAAGATGCATTTCCATTTTTGCTTTTTA